>OZ019973.1:12031895-12289395 GCA_963970395.1 Ephialtes manifestator
GACCCTCTCTACCACGACCAAGCAGCCTGAGCGGCCGTGCATTTCCGCAACCGTTCGCTCCCGCAAGTGCATCCCGTTGCGTTTGCTGCTTTCACGCGTCCCTAAAAAGTAGCAATGTTCTCGTTTTTTTTGTGTGTTGCGTTCTCGATCGGCAGTTATGCTCCGACTGCCGATTTTATTGGAATCGAGCTTGCTCCACTCGATTCCGCGGGCAAACCGGTTCGTCAATACCGGTGGAACAAAAATTGACTGGCGCCTACCGGGTTTACGGATGCGCGAGCGAGGGTGGGCGGCCGAAGGTGACAGTTCCCGTCTATTTTATTGTTTTCTATTTAACTTATCGCTACGCTCACGAAAAATACGTCACAAACTTTATTTACGAGGAAATTCGAGTGGTCGGAAAATAAAGGTTGTCTCATTGGCGCCCAACGTGGGGCACGTTGGAAAATTTATAACCGTTAAATTAATGTGTGTAAAAATTAAAAATTATTAAAATTAATTGCGGTAAAGTCAGAAATTGTTCAATTAAATTACGGGAAATTCTGACAAAATTTAAAGGAGTCAGTGTAAATTTACTGAATATTAATACATACGAAAATTAATATTCTATGAATTGAATTCAATTTGGTGAAAGAGTCGAGCTTAGAACGGAGAGAAAAAAAAGACATATATCGAGACTATAGAGCGCTTGGTAACAGCAAGGCACAACGCTCACCAGCGAACGCCGAACCAAACGTAAGCAAACTCGAGCGCTCGAAGACCAAGCGACCACAACACATGCTTGTCCTTTTCCTCTTCGATTCCTTACTCTAGGCTTAACGCTCCTATACAGCTAAATAATATTCCGTATTGTATTCGCTTTATTCTACGCTCTATATGTAACGTTTGTAATTTCGTTCGCCGTATATATAATACCGTTACGTTCTGTACAATACATCGAGCAGTTATTATTATCTGCCAATTCTTAACTTAGTAACTGTTTATTACCGTCAATGAAAATCGGCCAAAGCACAAATTGTTGATTTAAAAATTGCTTAAAGTATCAATGAAAATTGTTCAATTGTAAATTGCCAACGAAAACTGTTTAGAATGAATTTATTCATTAATCATTGATGACAATATTCATGGTCAGCATGTTTGAAATAAAAGCTTTATAACTTCTATAGTCGAATGTACTAGAATTCGGTGCGTATAGTGGGCCGAAAGACTTTTGAGAGTATAGCGTCACTTGGTAACGGCTAGCACACGCGTGCGAATGTAAACAGTGCGAGACAAAGCGTTGAGTAGATGTTTACGAAGAAGAAGTAAGAACAGTCACCTCGCTCAAACCCTTGCGACTATACCCGATATCTGCTTACTCCGACTAACGTTTTCAAGTTATGTATGCTTACCTCTCGCTTTATTAACACTGTATAGCGCTTATTCATTTTATGTTATATATTGTATATGTATTGTAAATTTCAGCGATCATTGGCCAATTAAATCGGCTTGAGTAATTTGGTTTGACAAATTGTCAAACATAAATTATGGAAAGAATTATTGTTTATCAACCACTTTACAATTAATTATTGAAAGTTAACCGAAAATTTGATAGATTCAAAAGTTAAGAAATTACTTTTGAAATTTATTTAAAGAACTAAATGTCAAGTTCAGCGTTAAATTAATAATTGAATTCTTTATTTGTTGTAATTGTTGAATTGTCTAAATGAATTATTTATTTATTGAAATTGTTGAATCATCTAAAATTTATTTATTGAAATTATTTATGGAAAATTCCAAATTGAAATTATTTATGGAATATTGATGTAATATGGTAACCGGTACTTGGACAATATAATCTTGGCAAGACGATTGAAAATTTGTTAATATGTTATTATTGGTAAACTATTTACGGTATTGAAAGGATAATTCATGCTTACTATGTTCTTTTCACCTCCTAAAAGAACTACAAGGAGGACAACAAAATTATTACAGACAAAAGATTCTGACCAGAGTTTGTCAGATAAGGAACATTCGTCAGTGGCATTCGACGAAACACCATCCGTTTTGTCTGTTAGAAAACCCGTTTCGACCGTAAACATGCCAGAGGTGCCGGTATTACCCCCACTCGGTGATAGTAGTTTGGCGGAAACTGCGTCAAATGTACAGAATTTGAATGCGACCGGTACGATAAGACGAACCAGTAGTTCCTATTTCGCGGGGGCTCAGGGTTTTACTCCTCGTGGCAGGGGAAGGGGGTCGCGCACAACAACACCAAACCCGGGTGAGATTGCAAGGCGTTCGCCGACGGAGGTATTATTAGAAAATATTTCCCAAAGATTAGGTGAAATCGAAACTCGACAATCGCGTATTGACACGCTTGAGGGTAAATTGGACTCGCTATTAGGAAGATCGAATACACTGGGCAATGGGAACAATAATGAAACAAACAACGTATTGCCGGATTTGTCGTTAGACGCTGGCATGCCTCGGGCAACCGATAATAATGAATCGAATATTAACGTTGTGTCTTCCCAGATTAATAACCAGGTTATGTCAGGAGAAGGTATAGTGCCTTCCTCTGGAGCATTCGCTCCCTATCTTCCACGCAACGATTCAAGAATTTCGACAACGATTAATCCAATGATTGAAGAAATTTCTTTAGATTCGATCAACAATGAATTTCGACAAGTTCACTTCCAGGACGAAGGATTACCGAGTGATCGGAACGCTCGACGATGGACTGGAGATTCGAGACCGCGACTTGATACTGTCAACCGCCAAAATTATCAACAGTCAAGGGTTGACCAATGTAATCGTCAAAATAATGGGCTCTCGGAAGATCATAGTGTATTCACAACACGGAGAACACCTGGTGGTGAAATTGGAAATTTTCAGGTATCTGACGCAGAATATCAGCGGATACTTCATCGAAGGAACCAAGGAAGAACGAATGAACAGTCTGGACCGCCCAGAAGAGGTGCGCTATACTGGAGAAGCAGCGAGTCCAGTGATAGCAATGACGATCAATTTCGATCCAGCAGTTCACGTTATCCCCATCCTAGGGCAAGTTACCCTAGAAGAGGTAACCACAACCGATTTGACCAAGTCACGAGTTCACACCAACGTGACCTCGATTCGGCAATGAAAATAGGCCGAATAATATCAAACTGGAAAATTGTTTTCCCAAAGACGGAAAAGGATCCGGAACAATTTTTGCTGTTATTGGAGGACCAACTGAACGTAAGTGGCATTGACAAGAACCTGTTCGTTCCTTGCTTGTCAAATATTTTTGAGGGCCCTTATAGATCGTGGTACCTGCTGAACAAAGACAGCTGGCATAGATGAAAGGATTTTGCACGAGCTTTCCGCTACCAATGGGGAGTAAAAAAGGAAGACGGTGTACTCTTCGTGGAAGTACGCGATTTGGCTATAGAAAGAGGGGAATCATTGGCTGAATTCGCTTGTCGTGCGCGTCTTATTTTCGAAAGGATGCACCACCCACCGCCTTTCCGCGAACAGATAAAACAAATCTTAGTCAAATGTAACTCGCGAGTGGCTTTCGAGATCCTCAATTTACCGATTGGTAATTACGATGACCTCCTACACTACCTAAATGAACGTAGTTATTTTCAGCAAAGGTCAACAGAAGTGCAGAAGAACTCGCGAGACAAGATTAAGACTGGATTAAGATATCTGCAGGACAACACGGAGGTCGACGAGGAGACTTCGACTACGGACAGCGAAAACAACGATGAACCAACAACTGAATTGAACGCGTTGCAGCAAAATGGCTCCCGTTCCGGAAATAAATCTGCAAATTCTAAAACTCTTGTCAAACAGAGACTTGAAAGTAACCTGTCACGTTTTGACAGGAATAACGGAACGACTACAACCTCCCCGAGAAATCAATCATCAAAGGTTGCGTCAGATCCAGGGAAATGGTTCTGCTACAATTGTGGAGAAATGGGACATCTCGCTCGCTTCTGTACTGCCACACGGCAGTTGATATGTTTCATTTGTCTCACAACTGGCCACGTCAACTCGGATTGTCCAAAGTCGGGAAACGACCACAGCCCGCAGTAACGACTCCTCAGTTTACTGATCCACAGGGCAAGAAGGAGGAAAAGCAATCTGAACTTAACATCGAGAAAGTTACATCATTGGATAAATCGGATTCCTGCATAAGTGCAACAACATCAACCGACCAACCAGCAACAACGATTAATCTGGATATCATCGAAGAGTTGTCAAGTGATTTTGAATTAACTGATGAGGAATTAGACTCAGCGGAATTGACTATCCCAGAAAATTCTGTGGAAGAGACGGTCAGCCTTTCGATATTGACAACATCTGAGACAACTAACACCGCTAAAGAAGATATTCAAGAAATCGGTCCCGATACTGAGATATTGAGAAAATGGAAACCGAAGGGATTACAACCACACTTGATACACAAATTAACGCAACGGAGGATCTTTTGCGTAATGGCCTTTCGGAACCGAAGAAAGTCATGAGAATCCCAGTAGAAATATCCATCTTTGGCGAAAAGATCCGCGGAATATTGGATACGGGAAGCGAACGATCATATCTCAGTCAAACAACATATGAGAAGGTAAAGAAGTATCAATATAAGGAACTTTCTTCAGATTTGACATTAAAGAACGGTGTTCGACTCGGTAACCAATCGGTTGTTAAAACAAAAGGAAGTACTTGCTTTGTCATCGATGTGGGTGACGTGTATGGGCCACAATGGTTCAGCATTTTACCAGAACTCTCAAGTGACTTGATTCTCGGAATGGACTTTTGGCTTTCATTTAAAGTCAAGACAGATCCAATATCAGCTACATGGACTCTGGAAGGAAGCAAGTACTCATATCCTATGTCACAACGATATGTCACACAATCGGAGCTGAAGGCTTTGACGATTGAAGAGACAGACAAGCTGAAGACCTTCCTCAACGCTGAATTTGCTAAATTTGACAAAGAATCGACCGGTGTAACGGATTTAACAAAGCATGTGATCGAGTTACACGATACAACTCCACAACGACGGAAACCGTATAGACGCAGTGAAGTTGTCCGTAAATTTATCGACAAGGAAGTCGATAGCCTGTTGGAAAGAGGATACGTTGTGTGGAGTAATAGTGATTGGGCATGTTCACCAGTCCTAGCGCCAAAAGCAAATGGAGGATTACGATTCTGTATCGACTACCGACCAGTAAATCGACAAACCATCAAACCAGCATATCCACTGCAACACATGAAGTCGATTCTGTCGCAACTCCATCAAGCAAAAATAATCTCGACTTTGGACATGAGCGAAGCCTTTCATCAGATTCCCATGGATCCTGACAGCCAAAAGTATACGGCATTTGCGGTTGAAGGGAAAGGTTTACTGGAGTGGGTCAGAATGCCGTATGGCCTGACAGGAGCTCCTTCCACCTTCCAGTCTTTGATGGACAAATTGAAAAGACGAATCAAGGAATTAATAGTTGACAGAGGTCTTCCGAATAAATGGGGTGATCAAGTATTCGCATACCTCGATGACTGGATAGTGGTCAGCGAAAATTTGGACGAACATTTGTCAATTCTGTCGCTTTTGTTTGACGTTCTACGAGAAGCTAAATTATTGATAAATCGTGAAAAGAGCAGCTTCGCGTGTAAGGAAGTTAAGTTTCTCGGTTATATAGTTGACGAGTTTCGGGGGCATGAGACCGAATCCTGAGAAGATCCAACCAATACTTGACTATCCAGTACCAAAGGACAGAACACAGCTGAGGCAGTTCAACGGTTTAGTCAACTGGTATCATCGTCACCTGAAAAACATAGCACGAGTTCAAGGACCGTTGAATAAATTGACTAGTCCGAAAGTTCCGTGGAAATGGACAGAAGTCGAACAGCAATCATTTGATAAAATAAAAACAGCGCTCGCCAGTACGCCAAGATTGCATGTACCAATTCCAGGTCAGTCGTTTATTCTTTACACCGACGCTAACGATTTTGGTTTGGGTGCAATCCTCGTACAAAAGGATCCTGAAAGTGAAAAGGAAAACTTAATTGAAGTTTTAAGTCGACCATTAGGAGGTGCGGAGTTGCATTATACCACCACCGAAAAGGAATGTCTTGCTGTGATTTGGGCCGTCGAGAAACTTCGCTGTTACTTGGAACACATGCCTTTTAAAGTCGTCACCGATCATCAAGCATTACAGTGGCTTTACGGATTAAAAAACCCTGTGGGACGCTTGGCAAGATGGGCGATCAAATTACTGCAGCATCAAGTGACTATCGAATATCGGCGTGGAACATTAAATGAAGCACCAGACGCACTCTCACGGTTGTACGACGTGGACGTCGATCCCCTGGGTTGGGAGAAAATTGTGGAAAAAACAATTCAGGATCGAGTGCAATTGAGCATAATCAGCGAACAAGATTGGTATGAAACGAATCGTGAACTCGTCACCAAAGATCCAGCTCGATTTCCAGAGTGGAAAATTGAGAATGACGAACTATATTACCACAGACCAGATTATGCCAAACTTCTGATTGATGACGAAAATCCATGGAAGAGAGTGCTGAGATCGGGTGAAGTACTGGAAATATTACGGGAAAATCACGCAACTCCACAAGCTGGTCATTTGGGAAGGGATAAAACCCTTGATCGTATTAGACAACACTATTACTGGCCAGGTATGACGCAGGATACCAAAGCGTATGTGGAAGACTGTGATGTTTGTGTCAAGGTAAAATTTAATCAACATCCAGTGAAGGGACCGTTAATGACGAGGCCTCTCCTCACTCCATGGGCCCAATTGTCAATAGATACCATAGGCCCCTTTACGCGGTCAAAGAAAAGCAATATGTATGTTATCGTAGTCCAGGACCTCTCTACAAAATTTGTCGAACTCTTCCCGGTACGAAATCAGACGGGTAAAATCGTAGTAGGAGTTTTAGAGAAAATATTTGACAAATGGGGGGTTATTCCGGAATCAGTAATCACCGACAACGGTACCGAATACATTAATAAAGATGTGCAAGCATTCTTGACCGCGAATAAAGTAACTCACATAACGACACCGCTAGCACACCCGCAAGCAAACCCGGTAGAACGCGTTAACCGGACTATAAAACCCATGATCGCGGCGTTCATTAAAGACTCTCAAAATGAATGGGATCAAAATCTGTCAAAACTCCAACTTGCGTACAATACCGTTCCGCATTCGGGTAGTAGAGTATCCCCATTTTATTTAAACTTCGCGAGGGAAGCGACTATAAATCCGCGAAAACAACTTGTGGTGGAGAGCCGAATGATCACTGACGAATTGGTAAGTAATTGGGTAAAACGAATATCTCAGTTGGACGAATTGAGACATAAAGTAGAATGTCAAGTAAAAGCACAATCTGATAAACGTCTTGCCAAAGTTAATTCTAATAGACCGGAACAAATTAGTCTAAAGCCGGGTACAATATTTTACTACCCAAACAAAAAATTGAGTAATAAAGCCGAAGGTTATTCAGCTAAATTGGGTCACCGTTATCTCGGCCCAGCGGTAGTCAAACGAGTAATTGGCCCGATGACCGTCGAAGTAACTGATAAGGATGATAGATTTATTGGCAAATACTACGCGACGGACTTAAAGATTCCGCGTCGAAGTCTACGTATATGTTAACCGTTTTCTTAGGACGCATCGTTTGACGATGTCAACCCCGGAAGGAAGTCTCAAGCGCGGTAAGGACGAGGACTTGGATAAGACCATCGACTCTGATCTCGACGAAGAAGACTGCGAGCTCGCAGAACTGCTACGACGCAAGATAGAGATCGGATTCCTGGAACAGATGTCTCGGGATGGTGGTGTACCCAGACGGACGCAGTCTCCAGTCGCTGGGTGTTCCACCGATCAGGACGATTGGGTATCGGATGAGACTTCTGAAGAGACAGTTTCACGCATTGAAATTGTCAAAACACCAGCTACTTCATTCAAGCGGCAATTGTCAGAGGCTGACAAACCAGTGTCATCATCAAAATTTGATCGGGCCGGCTCTACACCAACCAGTGAAGTGACCGAGTTGATTAACTCCATCCGCTCGCTTCCCCCGCCAAGACTCAAATTGACTAAAATAACAAAAATGTCGGCTGAAGAAGTAAAAAACGAAAATCTGCTGCGAAGACGCATCCCGACGAAGCAATATCCGCAGCAAGTATCGTCAGTCTCAAAGAGGGTCTTCAAGACTACGGACGACCCCAAGGCCGTACTTGCTCCATCTGTCGCCGTATATCCAACTGTGACAAAGCTTCCGACTTTTGATGAGGTGATGAAAGGATTGGGTGTCCCCGAAATGGTCAAACCAGGAGGAGCCCAAAAGCCGCTATATTTTGTCGATTGTCGGATCATCAGCGAAGACCTATTGAAGGATTTGGTGACCAAGAGGGCCAAGTGTCTACTCCAATCCCTCAATAACACCAGAGTCGATCGTGGGACTCAAACCTTCGTGTCCACTGTTGGCAAACAGTATGTCGCCGGCTGCGTGAATTGCCGGTCGAAGAATCATCATTTCCGAGCTTGTGCCTTACCATTCAGACCCGGATTTTGTCAAATTTGTGGAGCCGACGGATTTGACACCGACGACTGCATCTATCCACATGGCATAGAACATGAGTATGCACTTCGCCGATGCGTAGGCTGTGCAGGAGATTTGACCCTGTACTGCCCTGAGTGCCCGGACTGTAACATCAGGTACGGGGACCTTGTCGATTGGCTGAGGCTGAATTACGCAACCTGGCCGACCGCTCTGATTCCTGCGGATCACCGATACTTGGTCCACGAAGGGGAGGAGATCCTGAAACGGAAAGCCAAAGCCCGCTTCACGGATCCCGACGAACCAGCTAACCGAGTACGAGCATTTTTAATACGAGAAAATGCCCTGTCTGCTTCTGTGACTCCCGCCAATCCTACGGTGAAGACCGCTGCCGCGCTGGCGGAAGAAAAAAGGAAGCTCGCCGTCCAAGTGTTGAGTTCCCCAAAGGCCAAGAGAAGTCTCGGTCAAATCATGATGGAACAGCCCGAACTACAATCCGGAGAAGAGGTCAAGATAATCATCCCGACGAAATATAAGAAGCAATAGATTCGCTTCTATCGACAACTCTTGCCGTGGCGTTCATTTCACAATATTATCGCCGGACCATTGGAATAGCGATTCACGTTTGTCCAGATACTCGATCTCGGTCAATTAGTTATAAGCCGTCAATTTGTTGTGCGACCGAGTCTGATCTCATCTCAATATTGTCCTAAGTGAGTCGCCTTTGATTGTGATAAAAGTATGTTTATGTCAATTTGTTAAACTCGTCACTGCGTTCCGTGACAGAATCAATCTTTTATTTTCGTTATAAACTTGTCACTGCGTTTCGTGACAAAATTAATCTTTATTTCAATTTATTAAGTTGTCACCACTTCTTGCGACAAGATCAAGGTCTATTTCAGTTATTACATGGTTGTCACCTTGACTTGCGCCAAACGAATTTCATTTCCATTTTGTTTAGGCACGTCGCCCTACCTTGAGGGTATTTTGTTTCACGTGTGTCTACCGGGTCCATCGGTATCCCTCTAGATTAAGAAAGCCATTTGTTCGTTGGCAACTTAATTATAACCATTTTGTTCCTTTCGACTGGTATACTATTTTGACATAACCAAATATAAGTGTTCAACCCATCTCTGTGTCAACCCATTATTCCTGAGCCAACCTCATAATGCAGAATCATTACTGTAAAATTTTGTTTCCACAGAGAGACCTGTCTGAGCATGAAATATAAATACCGCGATTCACAGTGCCACGATTGCAACCACTAAGTAACAACAATATCTTGCCTGTGACGTCAAGGTCTGGGGAAGGAGAGTGTGACAGGAGAATTTTAAATAGGATATTACTCGACGTCACACGCCAAATTTATATACCTCGAGGACTAATCGTTCGATAGAGTTAATACGAATTGCGTATTCTGTATATTAGTCCTAAGGTTCTAAAATAATTGTCAGCGTCCCATACCGTTGCCAGTCGGCATTAACGCAAGCCTGTCAAACCTCGTGTGCAAGAAAAGGACAACAGCATACGATCCTCGTTACTAGCGAGACAAGGACAGCGATACTCACGGCGCACGCGTCGAATTATAGATTCGTCAACTGTCGATCTTAGGAGGGGAAAACCTCGTGCTGCCGGCAACACGTTGCCGAATAGATCGCGCAACGATTACTTCGGGTTCCCTTGTCGTAGCGAAGACACGATAGAAGGGTAACGGGTCGGTTCTCGAGGTTTGACAAAGAGTGTAGTCCAGCTTATTGTAGCGGCTCTTGGGTCTTACGCAAGAACTCGACAGTTTATTGTAACTGCATCGGAATTTGACTATTGGATCGGCTTATTGAAGCTTTGGATTTGTCAAAGGAAATTTGGTTATTAATCGGCTTATTGAAGCTTTGGATTGTCAACTATTGTGGAAGATCGTGGAATACTGGTCTAAAGGAAATAAAGGAATTGATTATCGTTATTGTACGATTGAAGTGAACTTTATTGTAAGTACCTTCTGATTTATGTTTATTGCTTATATGGTTCTCTGTGATTCTGCATTGGGTAACCTGTTGGGTCTTTCCAACACCCCCCCTGTGTTGTTGTCGATTGTAACGAGCTAGTCGAGAAAAGGGATTTAGTTTGTTAGTTTGGCTTAAAACTAACTGGCGCCCAAAAGTGTTTTCTGTGAAATCTAGTCAAAACGGGGCCCCGGCAGCCACTGACCCAGGCCGCGCCGGGTGAACTTTATTTACGAGGAAATTCGAGTGGTCGGAAAATAAAGGTTGTCTCAATATAATTTTCCTAAGTCTTTAACGTGGTGACCTAAATCCGCATCACGCCTTTATAATATTTGGTCTCGTGATTTACAAATTACAGGTACAAATTACCTCGTTTCTGCATAATTAACTTTTATTATTTCGTTATAATTGTATTTCTTGTCAAATTTTACTTAGCATATTTTTCGTGTTTTTAATCCTTTTTCATTATGTCAAAATATTTCTTTCTCTCTCTAGTGTTTCTTTGGTTTGTATTTTCTTCCAAGTCTTGATTTGTAACAGCATTAACAAAAAGAACGGAATCTGCGACGTTTAATAATTTGATTTAGACATCTACGTGACCATCAGCATTTATTGGGATTTCGTTTTGATCTCGATACAAGGTCACAAGTATTTCCCACAATGGATCTTTGATCCCTAACGGCAGTCGGTAATTTCTCTTGATTAGTAATGAGAAGCCGTTCTTTAATTTTAAGAGGGCATGGAGGAAGATTTCTTAAAGCGACATAGTTACTCCAGGGGTACCCATTTGAGTGGGGAATCTGTCCTGCCAACTCCGGGTCCCCTCTTTATCTAGCCGGTAAGACAGTATTTATGCCTGTCCGTTCTCCTTTTGTCGCCTTCTTGCGTCGTCAGTCACGTAGGCGTAGTCTTCTACCTCCTCGATTATTTCTCATATTGGGAGAAGAAAAAGAAAAGATGGCGCTGCTAGGCGAGCGCCTCTATGGCGATGCGGGCCCACCGCACCCCGCGAGACCTCCCGATCGCCCCGAACGTGGCCGAGTGCTTGCGGCAGGCAACCAACGCTCGGCACGAAGCGAGGCGCGCGCAGCCGCGGGACCGCATCCCAGCTACAGATATCCCTCGCATATGAGAACTTTAGGCCATGCAGCAAAATTTCGCTCCATTCATATCAACTATTCGTACCGAATTATTCTATTCTCGACCGATATTGTAAAAATTGATCTTGCATTTATTTATTTTTATTATTAGAGAGAGGAATAAAATGAAGTTGCGTCAGGACGTAACAGAGTGAAGAAATTTTCCGAATCGACAAAGTCGTAAATCGTCAAGAAATACAACTTTACGAGCTGCGTGATCTCGAAGGAGAATTAATCGACGGATTTTTCTACACTGAGGAAATAACACCTGCGCACGAGAAACGCATAGAAGACGATAAAGATTTCAGGATCGATCGGATCTTACGGAAAAAAGGGCGCGGTACAAAGAAACAGCTTTTCGTCACCTGGGTTGGCTACCCTTCGAAATTCAACTCTTGGATACCTGCGTCTAACGCATATAATATCGATACCTGACATTCCTACGGGTATAAGTGTCCTCACTATGTACAACGACGAAAGCTTTTTTCTCATATTGCCGAGTAACAGCAGTATGCAATACTATCCCAATAACACGGCAGCACATTTTATTACACAACTTTTACGTGAATTACATCCTAACGGACAATGGGCTGTGGGTTTATCGGAAATACATATACCCTGCACAATAATACATCTACAGAGCGAAGACACGAAAATTAAATGGATTCCATATGGCGAAAATGAACGAAGAAGCGGTAACATACCGCTTATACAAATATATACAAATATACAAAATACATATATACATATATAAATATACATATATACAAAAGCCATGAAGAACTCATGGAAAAAATTAATGATGTTGAGGGCCTACGAGAATCCGGTATACAGATTGTCGGTGCTAAAGAGGCAAACGGATACGCGGCTATCGATGCTAAAGAGTTCACGGATAAACCCGGTACACAAATTACATCAAATCAATTGCGAATTAGCGATAAGGTACGACGTATATTGGGCTTTAATTTAAAAAACGGGTTTGACTTTACTAAAGATCAAGACTCAAACCTGCGCTTTCATCGTGGACATCAACGCGTCGGACAAACACCCGCCTGCATCTCTCGAGCTCTACCTGAACAGCTTTTTGTGTATACAGATCTCTGTATACCCTATACAGTGGGTGATACTCAAGGTGCTCTATTGCGTATAGTCAATTTGGATACAGTACACTATAAATATGGATCGACAAAAGTGAAATATTTTTCACCACCAAATTACATACCTCTACTCAACAACTGCTTTCGCACAGTGGAGATAGATATAAGATATCATCCGGGGAAAGCAATTATATTCGAGTACGGAACGTTAACCCTAACGCTTCACTTTAAACGTCTCGCGTAAAACGCGATCGGGTACGTGCGTACTTTTAGCACCATGGTGGTCCATTATACCTCGTACTACGATAATCAAGTTGAAGGTGGCGCTAGTCGTATAGGCAACGTGTTTGCCGGTGCACCGTATCAGCGAGGACACGGAATCGGCAGCTTTCTCGGTGGACTCTTCAGAAGCGTACTTCCACTACTGACAAGACGCGCTAAGGCCATAGGGAAAGAGGCTCTACGCGTTCTCTCAGGTCTACACGTTCTCGAGGATGTGAGTGGTAATCATGTGCCGTTCAAGGAGTCACTAAAACGGCGAGCTGCAGAATCAGGAGAAAAATTAAAACGAAAAGCTCACGAAAAAATCTCACCACTCATGAATGGCGCTGGGTATAATAGTGCGATCGACACGAGAACAATGCAGTCGTTAACAGGTCGAGCACCTGCGCGGATCTCTGCGCGAAAACGTACCGTAAAAAGGAAAAGGAGCGGAACTACATCATCGGTGGCAAAGAAGAGGAAGAAGAAGAAAACCAACAGTAGGACAGCGAGGGGAAAAGTGAACAAGAAACGCGTCCAACGACGACGACGACGACAAGGAAATACTAAAAAGAGGAAGAGGCCTACAGTGCCGGATATTTTCGGAAGTGCTTAAACATGTCTTTCTTACACTCACACGCCTGTGAATGTATGAAGTCGGAACTCGACTTATTCACTATACCACCAACACAGACATCGATAAAATCGTCCCAATACGTACACTACAAACCCGTATCCTCACTCTCGGACGATGGACCCATTGAATTTGTTATACCTGGCCACGGTGAGAAATACCTCGACTTAGCCCACACAATGCTCTGTGTAAAACTCAAAGTTCTGGCCACTGGCGCCTTATCCTACGCAGTAGCACCTGTTAATAATTTTTTACACAGCCTCTTCAATCAGGTTGACGTGTTTTTCAATCAAAAAATCGTTGCACCACCCAATAATGCTTACGCATACAGAGCGTGCATTGAGACATTATTGAATTACGGACCGGCGGCAAAACAATCACATCTAACGACGGCTTTATGGATTGCTGACAACCCAGGTACTTTTGAGGCTCTACCTGGCACAAAAACTATAACCAATAATGGCCAAGAGACGAGATCGCGATATATAAAAAACCGATAACACGTGTGGAAGTTAAATCATTCACCATGAATAGAGGAATTATCGGTGATACATTAGATAATGTAATACTTGGACAATTGCCGAAACGCATAATACTCGGCTTTGTTTACAATAAAGCATTCAACGGTGACAAAACACTGAATCCCTTCAATTTCCAACATCATTCGATAAATTATCTATCGCTCTATGTGGATGGTCAGCAGATACCAGGAAAACCACTTCAACCAGAGTTTGGCGGAAATGATAGGTGGATTCAGAGCTATCATACGCTCTTCTCAGGCACAGGTATACATTTTCAGAATGAAGGATTGGACATTGACCGTGAGGCATACGCTCGAGGCTATTGTCTGTTTGCCTTCGACTTAACACCGGATTTATCAGCAAACTGTTTCACCCGCTGGAATCTCGTGAGACACGGTAGTGTACGAATTGAAGTACGTTTTGCCAAATCTGTCGATGCAACTATAAATTATATAGTTTATGCCGAATACGATAATGTTATTGAAATTGACTCTGCACGACAAGTTATCACCGATTTTAGTGCCTGAACAACGGAAGCAATAAAAATCTCGTCCCCCTCCATCGCCTCCGCTGCCGCCGCTGTCAAGTTGATTTGGGGGAGAGTGCGCTCCTCCGCCGTGGATAGTATTTAGGAACCTCAAACACGCATACTCGACAACAGTTCACCAGGAGTTCTCATCATGGACGCTATAGTGGACATTCAAGCCCTGTACGGAAAACAAGGTAATTTCCTGCCTAAGGAAGTTGCAGTGACTACACTACAAGGCGATAATATCGGCCATTGGCTCGTTGAAGCACCATACGGTTTTGGTGATTTACCGAAAGAAATACGAGGCAGTAATAATCAATTAACCTGCTACCATCATGGACTCGAGTGGGTTGACGGTGACATACCACTGTGGAAAGTTTACGTTAACTTGAGAGCCATGTGTCGCTACGCTTTCCACATATACACACGTGGCGCACAAAAGGCCGAAATTCTACGCGTTGTACTTGGACGAGATATTATCAACTTGGAAGATTACGAAGTACCCAGCTTCAAAAAAATGCCACCATACGACACATGGTGTATTTATCACGGTCTCACCAAGGAAGATGATGCTAAATGTGCATTAAATAACGTGGGAAAACTAAAACGTTTTCTTCAAACTCAACTTGTCGACACGACAAATCCAATTTATACGGAGCTACTTGGATCTCTGAATCAGAAGGACCGTCCAGATGGCCCTATAAAAAAACCGGTGCACATCGAGATCCTAATCGATTCGGAGATTGCGGAGATTGCAAAGTGCTAGCCCCAGGGGCTGGGGCTAGCCCCAAGCCTTTAGCCCCACCCCCTTCCGCCAAGCCCTGAGCCCGAAATATTCTAAGTCCCTCGATTCTTGACACGGCGGCGGCGGCGGCGGCGAGATCTTTTTATAATATACAGAGATATGTATATTTACTAATACATATTGTGACGTGATTTTTTGAAATCGCGGTCACCGGGGTTATTGCTGACGATATGGTCATTGATTTCGTCGCTGTCCCTCCTCGAATCGTTGTCATCGCTAAGGATGATTGTTTCCGAGAAGTATGAAGTTGAGGCTCGGTTACCGATTTTATTGATTTTTTTTTGTGGTCTTTGATGACGCATACGCTCGGCATATTGAAATCTGTCGCGAGGATGAGAGCTCAACGAAACGAGCTGTCCGACAGATGAGAATTGCCGGCAAAAGTCTTGCAGTTAGTTGTACACCGGTGCAAATCCGGCGCCCTATAGTGAGAGTGCATTGCGCTGGAGAACGGGTGGAGATTCGTTAGTTTTTGCAGAGGACTGAGTATCCTGGTGCAATATCATTGTGTAGTATAGACCCGTTTTCGCGCGAAGCACTAAGGGAGACAGCTGTATAGATTTCGAATGTTACCGGCATGATTTGCGATCCCGATATAGTTATGAGATGATTCGAGTGAGAGATGGAAGTAGCTCTCGGGTAAGGGATTTTGGGAGACATTAAGAATTATAATGTCGAGCTTTCGATGATTATTAGAGATAATCAGTCTGGCTCGGGACACCGCCGAGGTGCCTCATTTCTAACTAAGCGCTCCCGTGTTGACAGTTTTTCTGTAGCGCGCGCGCGCGTCTTCGCGTAGTTCTCGTGATATCGTGTGCTACGTATGCTATGCATACGCGTGCTACGATAGTTTTATTCATGTGAATAAAATAAATAGTTCTCGCTCGTTTAGTGAAGTGCATTTAGTTCTGGTTCTCGTAATTCCTCTGGGATTATGTTCTCGTCCCCGGATTTATCAGCAATAATTTTGGGTGAGTTGTTCTCGCGTATTAATTAATTTAAGGGCAGGGTAAAGTATTAAAATTTTTTTTTCCATTTTTTTAAAATTTTTTTAAATGAATGCCTAATGTCTCAAGAATATTGTGTAAAAATTTCAAGTCGATCGGAGTAAAATTGACGAAGCTATGAGTATTTGAGCGTCTATTGCTCCAGGCGGGTCTTATACCTGGGCGGCAGCTGCGCGGCGCGCTATTGTATTTTTCGACCCCGAATAAATTTATTGATAAACGGGCCTGTTCCGGTCCCGTTATATATATTCGAGGTATGGTGTATATAAGTATGCACATTAGTCTATACATCAGTTGACCGCTGTATGCCGTGCTGAGCAGTAGCAAGTCACACTAAAAGTTTGAGTCCGTTTTGGTTCGTATTCGTACCTCGAAAAATGCCTCGAAAAATAAGCAGAGAAGATCGTAAGGGTGGTATTGGACAATTGTCCCGACCAAAAAAAAAAGCGCCTCCTCAAAAGCGTAAAAACGACGAACCGGTAGCTAGTAGCGCGTCAGCGAAAAAAATGAAAAATAAACCCGCTGTGGTGGTAGAAGACATCCAAAAACATTATCGAATGATAGATTTCGTTCTTGTTTTTTCGTCAATTGCTACTGTCGTCAAATGTGTGAAGTGTGATAGAAAAGTGATATTCCAAACATGCAAAAAAGAAGGTCTTGGTTTCAACATCAAGGTGACATGTGAAAAGTGTAAACAGCCTCACTACATCCCATCAAGTGAAAGAATAGACAGTGGTATATACGATGTCAATTATCGGTTTGCTTTCGTAATGCGAGTGTTGGGCTTAGGTTTAGCCGGATGTAATAAGTTCTGCGGACTAATGGATTTGGCGAGTGCTTTCTTATCGAAACCAGCCTATAATTTATATATGAAAAAACATTGTGAAGCTATACATAATGTGGCCAAGAAGTTCTTCGCATCGGCTGCACAAGAAGAGAAAAAAGCAATGTCTGACGCAAATAATGTAGAAGAAACGTCAGAATTGACTGTATCAGGCGACGGCACTTGGAAAAAAAGAGGATTCTCTTCGTTATTTGGCGTTGCTTCTCTAATTGGATATTGTACTGGAAAGGTACTTGACATTTTTGTAAAAAGCAGTTACTGCCACGGTTGTGAGACTTGGAAAAACAAATTGGATTCTGCCGAATACGAAGCGTGGTACGAAGAGCATGTGGATAGCGGTGATTGCAAAGCTAACCATGAGGGACCCTCTGGAAACATGGAGGTATCAGCAATAATAGAAATGTTCGAACGATCGGTGG
This sequence comes from Ephialtes manifestator, assembly GCA_963970395.1. Taxonomy (NCBI): domain Eukaryota; kingdom Metazoa; phylum Arthropoda; class Insecta; order Hymenoptera; family Ichneumonidae; genus Ephialtes; species Ephialtes manifestator. The sequence goes on from OZ019973.1 coordinate 12,049,708, forward strand.
TAAATCTTGGGGTGAAATATTGTAACTACATCGGAGACGGTGACTCAAAGACGTACAGCGGCGTTGTCAATGCAAAACCTTATGGTGAAGATTTCGTGATAAACAAAAAAGAATGCATAGGGCATGTCCAAAAGAGAATGGGAACACGTCTGCGTGGACTAGTAAAAACAAGTGTAGTTGACACAAAAACCAAAGCCAGAAAGACCGTAAAAAGAAAAAGCCTTTCGGGCAAAGGAAAGCTCACTGCTAAAATGATTGACAAATTGACTGTTTACTATGGACTAGCTATTCGACGTAATTATGATTCAGTTGAGAAGATGAAAAATGCCATATGGGCAACTTATCATCACTACAGTTCAACCGACGAGAACCCACAGCACGAGAAATGCCCAAGCGGCAAAGACTCTTGGTGCGAATGGCAGCAAGCTGCAGCTGCAGATGCTCTAGAATCATTCAAACACACCTACGCAGCTCTTCCTACTGACGTTCTAGAAGCCATTGAGCCCATTTATAATGACTTAAGCAACGACGCACTTTTGACGCGATGTCTTGGAGGTTTCACGCAAAATAATAATGAGAGTCTCAATCAACTTATTTGGAAAATCTCTCCAAAGTCAGTCGGTGGCACCTCAACAGTTGTAGAAATTGCAGCTAATGTAGCTGCATGTATTTTCAATGAAGGTTGTTTCGCTTTGTTGGCCTTTATGGAAGAAATGCAAATCAGTACAGGGCCAAGTTCTCACGAATGGGCCCGACAAGTTGACGATTTGCGAATTAGTAGTGCAGAGAAGCAAGCGGCGCACGACAGTAAAGAAGAAAGAGTTTTGCGTAAACAAACGCAAAAAGATGCTCTCGATCATCTTGATGGAAGTCGTTTACTCTACGGACCTGGCATCGACGACTTTCAGTGAGTATAAGAAAATTATCGAGTTTTATTTTGAATTTCTAAAAATTCAAAGATAATTGAAAAGTCTGAAAAAATTCATACGTATACAGAAAAATGAACGAATCAGGAAAAAAAAATTAGATTGCGGGGAAATTTGTTGTCAATTTTTTTTTTTTTCATCATTTTGTTAATAACATTTTAGAATTATTATTATGCAAAATTAATCTTTTGAGTACCGTTAATATGCATGAATTTTCTCAGATTTTTATGCAATCGAGAAGTGTTCTCAAACTTATGTGCAATGAGCGCTAAGTGACCAAACTCTTCTGCGTTTTTCAAACCGTTTTTCCGAGACTTGTCATTTTTGAAGTCCGTGAGCACGATTACTCAAAATCTACTGGACCAATCGCTTTGAAATTTTGCACAGTACTTCTTCACATAATTTACCAGGTATTGTCGAGAGCTTTTTTGTTTTTTTTTAATAATTACTAATTTTTCAACAACAAATTACCCGATTTTTTAAAGCGAAAATCGGGTTTTTGACTTCCAAGTGCTACGAAAAATCGAAAAATCGAAGAAAAAAAAATCTCCCGTCATTACCTCAAAAAACATCTCCTTTAACAAATGCATTTTGATTTTTTTGTTTCAGATGATTTTGTTGCGAGTTATGATGCTCACCGCAAACCACCTTTTTTTCGCGGCGGCTCCGGGGATTAATTTTCATTCGCTCAATTTTGAAAATTTTTCAATGAAAATTTGGGAAAATGTTGTTGAAATGTTACTTTATTATATGTAAATTTTTCAATAAACGAACACTATCCGTTACGCCAAAAAAAAATCTTAAAAACATGTCTTTTTTTCGCCGAATTAACTTTACCCTGCCCTTAATCGAATATTTTCGATTAAAGATCTCGAGACCCTGAAGATTCGTGCCGTTACCGTCGAGTTTCGGAAACACGCGCGTTGCCGTGCAACTTGCCGATACCGTTGCCGATTCCGATGCTTCACGCTGGCTCCCGCATTAATTAAATAATACAATTTATTGTATTAGCTCTCGGATATTTTTCGAAGCATATCGAAGCTTGCATACCGCTGTTTAAGATCTCGAAAATTGAAAGCTATTTACTGGGCCAAACCTCGACCCTCTCTACCACGACCTAGCAGTCTGAGCGGCAGTGCATTTCGCAACCGTTCGTTCTCGCAAGCGCATCCAGTTGCGTTTGTTAATTTTACACGACCCCAAAAATTAACTAAGCTACCGTTTTCTTTGATTTTGTTCTCGATCGTGAGTTTTTGCTCCGAACTTTCGATCTGGTTGGAGTCGAGCCTGATCAACTCGATTCCTCGGGCATACCGGTTAGTTAATACCGGTGAAACAAAAATTAACTGGCGCCCACCGGGTTTGCGGATGCGCGAACGAGAGTGGACGGCCGAAGGTGACAGTATCGTGATGTAGTTACCGAATAAGACTTGGTTCTCGAGTGTGCTCACGAAAAATACGTCACAAATGGCGCCCAACGTGGGACCACGCCAGTAAATAGCTTGTTACCGTGCGTTTCGTTTATTTTATATGTTTTGTTTGTTCGTTTTTGTGTCTTTTGTTTGATTATTTTTGTGTTTTATCGCGTTCTCGTTACGTTGAATTTTAATTAACTCGACGTTCTCGAATATTCGCTCTCGATCTGCAATTAGCAGGAGTTACCGAAAATGTATTCTATGAAATTTCAAACATTTTATATTTCGCAAATTTCTAGATTTTGAAATGAATGTTATGAAATTTCGAAAATTTTACTTTTCGAAAATTTCAAGATCTCGAATAGAATTTTGTGTATTTCCGAATATTTTATTTTTCGGAAATTCTCGTTCTCGAGTTACTTGTGAATTTCCGAATATTTTATTTTTCGGAAATTCTCGTTCTCGATTCAATTGTGAATTTCCGAAAATTTTATTTTTCGGAAATTCTCGCTATCGATCAACTTGTGAATTTCCGAATATTTTATTCTTCGGAAATTCCACGATCCCGATTGAAATTTTCGAATACTTTATTTTTCGAAAATTTTCTGTTCTCGATAAAAATTTTCGAATGTTCTATTATTCGAATTTCCGAATATCTTATTTTTCGGAAATTCCACGATCCCGATTAAAATTTACGAATATTTTATTTTTCGAAAATTTTCTGTTCTCGAAAGAATTTTGTGAATTTTCGAATATTTTATTTTTCGAAAATTTACTGTTCACGAAATACTTTTGCGAATTTTCGAATATTTTATATTTCGAAAATTCCACGTTCTCGTATTGATTTTTATGAATTTTCGAATATTTTATTTTTCGAAAATTCTTCGTTCTCGGATTCAGATTTTCGAATATTTTATTTTTCGAAAATTTCTCGCTCTCGAATAATTTTGTGAATTTTCGAACATTTTATTTTTCGAGAATTCCTCGATCTCGACTTGAATTTTCGAATATTTTATTTTTCGGAAATTCCACGATCCCGATAAAAATGTTCGAAATCTTATTATTCGAAAAGGTTCTGTTCTCGAAATAATTTTGTAAATTTTCGAATGTTTTATTTTGCGAACATTCTCGTTCTCGCCCAACTCGGGAATTTTCGAATATTCTATTTTTCGAAAATTCCTGTTCTCGATTAACTGGGGAATTACCGAATATTTTATTTTTCGAAAATTCTCGCTCTCGATTAACTTATGAATTTTCGAATATTTTAATTTTCAGAAAGTTCTGGCTCCCGACTTCCCTCCTCGCGACGCTCATGAAGCGGTCACGGCCGAGCGATGATACCGTTAATCCCTCTATTGTTTCGGCTTCGGCAGTTACGATGAGTGATCCCGATTTTCGACAAACAATTTTTTTTGTACGGTTCACGGAAAGCTCCTGTGGTCTCTCGCTCTCGATATCCGAAATCAACGATTTCGGAGACATTTCGTCTTGGACCTTCGCCGTGAACGGTCGAAGCAGTCCCGATACGATTTCGCTGCGATCTTGAAATACTTTTCACATGTTCCCGTAAATAATACTTTGTTCTCGAGATAAATTATCAGAATTTTATATTTATTTCGCAGAGTTAACTCAGCGATTAAATTTCCATTCTTTTAATTTTGTTTTCAGAATTGATTTTCAATTTCAATGGAATTTTTGACTTTGGAGTCGCTTCTTGTTCTCGATTGAAATTTAGCTCTCGATTTAGTCTAACATGACTGATCTCGAATTAGTTCTCGTTCTCGATAAAATTTGGATTCCAACTTCCTTTTGATCTCGATTGATTTTCGCATTCAAATTTTGAATTTGATTTTCGCTCTCGATTAATTCACGATTCCGAATCGTCTCAGTTCTCGAAATACCGACGAATGTCGCCTCAGTTCTCGGAATACTGACAAAGATTGTTTTTGTTGTATTTATTTAATACATATTTTTTTTATTATGCTCTCTTTGGTCATTGGTTCTCGTGTGTTGCGGTTCGGGAAAATTTTGGGCCTGGAGATCTTGCAGGGATAAGTCGGATTCCCTGCTCGCCGAGGGTACCAATTTTGTACAGACCCGATAGGCTCTCGATTTTGGAGATTTATTCTCCATAAGCTAACGTGAGTACTTGTTCTTGAATTTTTCTGTTTTCAATGGATTTTGATCTCGCATTAATTCCCGAGTTTCGAATTAATTCTCGATTTCGAACTGGAATTAATCTTCAAGTTTCGAATTGATTTCGATTTAAAGAAAAATTGGGTTGTAATTAATCCAAGATCCCGATTCGAAGTTAACGTTACGATCTCGAGTTTACCTGCTATGCAGTGGAACTATCTCTCGTGCGATTCGTTCGCGGGTTTTCGACGCAAATGACTTGCAGAGTTCTCGACGAATTATCAGATGGAGTACTGATTAATTCGATAAATTAATTTAAGATTTTTGTTGTGTCGTTCTTGTTTTGTGCATTCGTTTTTATTTCGTTCTTGTTTTGTCCATTTTTGTTTTTTTTCTTTACTATTGTTATTGTATTGTCTCGTGTTGTGCTTGACGATTTCAGTCGCACATCCCTTCTCGTAACGCGATGGCTGTCTTTTCTCGTGCCGAGATAGCAAGCCTCTCGCGTGTTCTCGACTCACTCGCGAATCTCTATGAATCCATTCAAGCTACCGAATGTAACAAGCGAGTGAGTTATTAGTTACCGTAATGAGGTCGTGAGACCTAGCTCCTGTACAGAGGTTTCGAGCCTTAGTTACCGAAAATGGGTCGCAAGACCTAGCTCCCACAACAAGGAACCTCAGGTCCCAGCTCCCGATAAGATGGGCCCCAGGCCACAGCTCTCGGTGTCGGGTCAATAGACCCAGCTCCCGCCAATGGATGGACATAGATCAGCTCCCGTAAACCCCAGGGAAATCTGCCGGGATGGCGGACCTGGAAAGAATCGCTCCCGACATGGACGACCCTCGGAAGGATCCTCACGCCTCCGTCGGTATCGTTATGCTCTCTTTATACCATTCTCTTTGTTGTCCGTCCATAAAAATGAATATCAAACAGAAAGAGAATTTGAATTACCTTCTCGTATCGATAGAGTACGCTCGCGTTGATCTCGATTTACCCACGACCACTATTAGTTACCGATTGCAACCAGTGGGTAAAATTAAAACACGCTACCGCCATACATTTTGTGTTGTTGTTCCCGAAAAACAGTAATGTTGATAACGATCCTAGTTCCCTAATCCGGGAGGTTTCGACGGAAACAGAAACCCCCATACCGATTCAAAGGTGTGGTTACGTCCGGTTATGAGTAGCTACCGTTCCCCAAATTCATAAGCCGTAACCACCCTTAAGGGGTGGGGAGTTGTGACGTAATTTTTTGAAATCGCGGTCACAAGGGTTATTGCTGACGATATGGTCCTTGTTTTCGTCGCTGTCCCTCCTCGAATCGTCATCATCGCTAAGGATGATTGTTTCCGAGAAGTATGAAGTTGAGGCTCGGTTACCGATTTTATTGATTTTTTGTCGCGAGGATGAGAGCTCAACGAAACGAGCAGCCCGACAGATGAGAATTGCCGGCAAAAGTCTTGCAGTTAGTTGTAGACCGGTGCAAATCCGGCGCCCTATAGGGGCGACAGCTGTATAGATTTCGAATGTTACCGGCATGATTTGCGATCCCGATATAGTTATGAGATGATTCGAGTGAGAGAGGGAAGTAGCTCTCGGGTAAGGGATTTTGGGAGACATTAAGAATTATAATGTCGAGCCTTCGATGATTATTAGAGATAATCAGTCTGGCTCGGGACACCGCCGAGGTGCCTCAGGTCTAACTAAGCGCTCCCGTGTTGACAGTTTTTCTGTAGCTCGCGCGCGCGTCTTCGCGTAGTTATCGCGTACTCTATAGAGTACAGTGTCTTCTCGTGATATCGTGTGCTACGTATGCTATGCATACGCGTGCTACGATAGTTTTATTCATGTGAATAAAATAAATAGTTCTCGCTCGTTTAGTGAAGTGCATTTAGTTCTGGTTCTCGTAATTCCTCTGCGATTTTGTTCTCGTCCCCGGATTTATCAGCAATAATTTTGGGTGAGTTGTTCTCGCGTATTAATTAATTTAATCGAATATTTTCGATTAAAGATCTCGAGACCCTGAAGATTCGTGCCGTTACCGTCGAGTTTCGGAAACACGCGCGTTGCCGTGCAACTTGCCGATATCGTTACCGATTCCGATGCTTCACGCTGGCTCCCGCATTAATTAAATAATACAATTTATTGTATTAGCTCTCGGATATTTTTCGAAGAATATCGAAGCTTGCATACCGCTGTTTGAGATCTCGAAAATTGAAAGCTATTTACTGGGCCAAACCTCGACCCTCTCTACCACGACCTAGCAGTCTGAGCGGCCGTGCATTTCCGCGACCGTTCGTTCTCGCAAGCGCATTCAGTTGCGTTTGTTAATTTTACACGACCCCAAAAATTAACTAAGCTACCGTTTTCTTCGATTTTGTTCTCGATCGTGAGTTTTTGCTCCGAACTTTCGATCTGGTTGGAGTCGAGCCGGATCAACTCGATTCCTCGGGCATACCCGTTAGTTAATACCGGTGAAACAAAAATTAACTGGCGCCCACCGGGTTTGCGGATGCGCGAACGAGAGTGGACGGCCGAAGGTGACAGTATCGTGATGTAGTTACCGAATAAGACTTGGTTCTCGAGTGTGCTCACGAAAAATACGTCACAATATGTACAATACCATATTCAATACATATATATACGATACAATATACATATACATCTATATATACATATGTATATATGTATATTGGCTGAATAAAGAAACAAAGAAATTTAAATTGTGACTATTTATTTAAAAAAGTAAATATCATCGTCATCCCCACCACCAGCGCTTTGATAAGTATAAAAGCATCCACACATCAATGGATTAACCACATTTCTGAAATAGACACGGTAGCTGCAACATCCAAAGTAAAATGGAAGTTATCAATGGGTTACTCATTATCGATTGTGGTAAAGATCCGTGGGAACTTACCAGAGAAGAACTCGAATATATACCGAAACCCCTTCTATTGGGCCACTGGAGTGACATCATTCATTTTCTCTGGGAAAAACTACCTGAACACATTCGACAGGATCCCGAGGTTGCATCGTATAAACTCTGCGTAGAACACACAGACTCACCAGATCTACTGATGCAAATCGATAACTGTGTTCCAACCAAGCGGGAATGCGCATGCTGCCTGCAGAACAACCCTGCGACGGTGCCACTGACGCCGACGGATCTACCACAACCAACGATGTCACTTCAAAAACCCTACCGTGAAACTACTGTCTGAGATACACATACACAACTACAACATTTGTAATATTTTGTCACACGAATAATTAACTACTATGTTAATAAATCAATGCTTTTGAAAATCCTGTTTTTCTTTTATTTCACGACTTACCTACCTGAAAAATGTACCATCATCCGAAAAAATTCTTTTTATCGATTTTACTGACTTATCGATCCGGAAAATTTATCAACATCCGGAAAATTGAGTTACCGGCTGCAGGACTGGAAAACTTACCAACATCCGGAAAATCGAGTTACCGATAGTAGAACTGGAAAATTTACCAACATCCGGAAAATCGAGTTACCGATAGTAGGGAAAAAATCTACAATACCGACTGCAGGAGCATCGAAGGATTTTCACCTCAAAAATTATCGACCGCGGTCGACAAGTTCCCACCCACCAATCAGCGCTCGGGAAATCATCTCACCGAGAAAAATATTCAACCAACCAGAGCTCAGGGAATCAAGGCCCCGGAAAAACCGACTCAACCAATCAGAGCTCGGGGAATTATGCAAATTATTCCTACCTGTTTTAAAAAAAGGGGGTGGGAGGAAGAAGGGATTTAAACAACATATCAGAGCTCGGGGAATTATGCAAATTAATCCCACCTGTTTTAAGTAAGGAGTGGGAGGGCGAAGGGATTTAAACAACCAATCAGAGCTTGGGGAATTATGCAAATTAGTTCCACCTGTTTTAAGTAAGGAGTGGGAGGGAGAGGGGATTTCAACAGCCAATCAGAGCTCGGGGAATTATGCTAATTAGACTAGACACGGCGCCAGACGGGAGGTAGGGAGAGGGTAGGGTCTGTCTCCCCAGCACGAGCGTATACTACTAGCGTGCGTGCGTTGTTAGATACTTAGGTAGGTAGGTCGTAGGGTCAAACCCTAGTGTAAGCGAAAAATTTTCTGTGGCGAAAACCAATTCCCAACAATTTCTGATGAAATAATTTGTGTAAAAAAATAATGTCCGACTAATATTTATATTTCTTAAATTGTTTTTATGTCCATTTTAAATTTCCAATACATATGTATTTGAATTTTCGGATACCGCTCAAACAAAAATGTTTATGAAATTTAATACACAAGGTCATTAAATATCAAAAGTAATGTGTATGAATTTTCAAAAATATTCATCGAAAAATATCTTGCAGCGATGGAAAAACCAGAAACAATTGTGCCGTAATGTTATCGAAAGCTACATTTTTTCCAATACTGTTCATATGAAAATTCAATATAAAGGTTTATGAAATTTAAAGCACAGTTTATGCATATGGTACTTCCAATTCAAGTATATTAATTTTAAATAAGATTTTTTTACAGTGTATGAATAGTTCAATTGTTTTGACAAAGTGCTGTATACCCTCTGCATTGATTAGGAATAGCAGCCTCAGTCAGCAATCAGCTTTAAGCGAAAGCACTTTTAACATTTTGGATAGTTAGATCGTTAATACAAAGTGCCGTACACTCTGCATATCGATTATGAGTTGCACAGTTCAGTCAGCTAATTAACAAGCTTAAGCTTGAAAATGCGATGTTGCCATGAACATCAAACAATAATATTTTTCGTATTCTAAATAGCTATTTAGAATACTTCAAACAATAATATTATTCGTATTCTAAATAGCTATTTAGAATACGAATAATATTATTGTTTGAAGTACTTATTCGATTTTGCAAATTCTCTTACACTCTGTAAATCGATTATGAGCTGCAGATTTAGTCAGTTGAACAATAAGCATCTTATCAAACGAGATTGTTATGAGCTTTGACTTCTTATTTTGGAAGTAGTCCAATTGTTTAAAAAAAGTTCCGTACACTTTTAGTACAGCTTTCGAGTTGCTGAGTCAGTCAATCAATTTATAAATGAAAGTTAAAAAGTTTAAAATAGTTATGAACTACAAAGAATAATATTTCTTATATTTAAAATAGTTTGATTGCTTTTACAAAGTTCCCTAAAAGATTGCGGTTCGGTTAGGCGTTGCAGAATCCGCCAGGTTTGAATAATAATACTCCTTGTACGTTGAATAGTGCGAATAATTTTGAAAATTGCCGTATTCTCTAAGTATCGATTTCGAGTTGTAGCGTCAGTTACAGGTAGATGACAGCTATGAGCTTGGAAAAAAAATACTTTTTTGATTTTAAATAAAACGACTGTTTTTACAACGTTCTGATGTCAAAGTTACAAAATTCAAGATACTGGAGACATTATGGCGGTTTTTAGCTTAAATTTGCGATCTTTCAATCAATTCACCTAAAAATAGGTACAAAGGGGTTTTTTGACCGCTACTTCCGATTCTGATGTCAAAGTTCCAAAATTCAAAATAGCGGGTCTAATATGACGGTTATTTTAGGTTGAATTTGCGATTGTTAGATCGATTCATCTAAAAATAGGTATAAGGTGGTTTTTTGAATCGCTGCTTCCGATTCTGATGTCAAATTTCCAAAATTCTAAATGGCGGATCTAATATAGCGGTTATTTCAGGTTAAATTTGCAATTTATTTTATCAATTCACCTACAAATAGGTAAAAGGGGGTTTTTCGTACTGCTGCTTACGATTCTGATGTCAAAGTTACTAAATTCAAGATGGCGGATCTAATATGATGGTTATTTCAGGTTAAATTTGTGATTTTTAAATCGATTCACCTAAAAATAGGTATAAGGGTTTATTTTTTACATGTTTTACATCTTTGCTGTGCGTTGCTGTCGCAGTTGATTTTTTGACTTCTGGTAATGACGCTCATTAGCGAAGAGTAGCGTGCACGGTAAACACGAAAAAAAGATTAGTTGCTATAACCAAGAAATGAGTTGACACAACCAATCGATTATTCTATTTCCCTAGCAACTCAAATGGTAATACCAACGATTCGAATGGTAATACCGACGATTCGAATGATAATACCGACGATTCGACTGGTAGTCCCAACTATTCGTGTGGTAGTCCCAACGATTGGATTAGTTAACCTAACTAATGCAATCAAGAACTAATCGTGAGTAGTTGAGGTTACTATTCGATATGGTTGAGGCAACTAATTTTTTAGACATTGTGTACAGCAAATCGAAAACGTAGTTGCCACAACCAAACATTTTTTTCCGTGAAGAGTAGCGAAATTTCGAGGTTTTACAAACAGATTTTTTCATTGTTATTTTTTGTTATTAGAGATTATTTGTTTTTATGGTTGTTATTTATTATTATTAGACGGTATTTAGTGTTGTTATTCATTTTTATTAGTCGTTATTTAGTGTTATTCGTTGTTATTTGTCGTGATTTATGACATTTTCTTTTTGTGCTTTCTCGACGATCGCTACTCGTTACCCTTCCATGGTTAGTTTTTTGATGGGTTTCGGGCGTTATTATGCCGAATATCAAATATTCGGCTGAGGAGTGTCGGGAGATAGTGCAACTGAACTATGGTCGTCTCAGTCTACGGCAAATCCGAGACTCATTTATGGCACTACACCCCGATCGACCTGTACCGTGTGCACACACAATTAGGGCCATAATCCGTCGCTTCGAAGAAAACGACTGCCTCTGTCCGAATCATCGCAAAGTTATTCAACTGAACAAACGTATCCCTGAAGATAAAAAGGTCTTCGTCTGTGCGTTAGCCGAAACTGGTCGCTATCCGGCATCGTAAGTTGCACAGATGGCTGATGTATCGAAGTCATCCGTACTTTGAATTTACAAAGCTGAAAAGTATTACCCCTACAAGGCACACAGCGCTCAAAAACTCTTTCTCGGTAATTCTGATGGGCGCATGGAGTTTTGCGAGCAGATGATGGAACTCTGCAACAACGACGATACTTTGCTATCCACAATTTTGTTTACGGATGAAGCAACGGTCGAGATGTCTGGAACCCCGCATAAAGAAAATTTCAGAATTTGGTCTCGAGAAAAGCCGAACTACGTTGTGGAGGATAAGACGCAGTATTAAGCTAAAGTTAATGTGTGGTCTGGAATCATTGGGGATAAAATTGTTGGCCCATTTTTCATTGATGGAAATTTAAATGGTGCCAAATATCTCCAACTGCTCGTTGATCAAGTGATACCTGCGTTAAGGGCAGCACTACCGAATGTAAGTGCAATATGCCATCTTCAAACTTAATATGAGGGAAATGAAAAACCCTTACGATAAAGATAACTCTGCAGAACTGTTTCATCATGTGTTTTTAGAGTTCAAGGTTTTATTAACAACCCATTGGAAAAAATATTCCCTACAAATATTTCACTGTAAAGCAAAAAGTTCATCTGCGGAGTGAAATTTTTTTGTAAAAAAGCTTTTTGAGATGAACGTTCAACTTGCGCCGTAAAATTTTGTAACAAGAATATTTGTTATTCAAAAGGCTTTTCAAACCAAAAGTTTTACCTGCATTACGAAATTTTCTTGCAAAAGTTTTTGGAAGCAAATTTGTATCTGTGGTATGAAACTTTTTTTGAAAAGGTCTGTTGAATTAAATTTTTAGCTGCGATGGGAAATTCTTTTGCAAAAGACCTTTCAAATAAAAAATTTTGCCTACGGTGTAAAATTTTCTTGGAAAAGCCCTTACGAATTAAAATTTTTGTCTACGGTATAAAATTTTCTTGTAAAAGACCTTTCGAATAAAAATTTTTGCCTATAGTATAAAATTTTCTTGTAAAAGACCTTTCGAATCAAAATTTTTGCCTATGGTATAAAATTTTCTTGCAGAGGCCTTTGGAAGCAAATTTTTAACTGCGGTATGAAACTTTTTTTGAAAAGGTCGGTTGAATTAAATTTTTAGCTGCGATGGGAAATTCTTTTGCAAAAGACCTTTCAAACAAAAAATTTTCCTAGGGTGTAAAATTTTCTTGGAAAAGTGCTTTCGAATCAAAACTTTTGCCTATGGTATAAAATTTTCTTGCAGAGGCCTTTGGAAGCAAATTTTTATCTGTGGTGTGAAACTTTTTTTGTAAAGGTCTTCTGAATTAAATTTTTAACTGTGATGGGAAATTCTTTTGCGAAAGACCTTTTGAATAAAAAATGTTATCTGTGGTATGATTAAATTTTGATGTTGTTGCGTTGTCTACACAGCGTTTTCAAATACAAAAAAAACTTTCCAAGAAAAACTTTTCCTTAAATCAACTCTTTACAGTGGACCAAATAGTGATTTTTGTTTTTATAAAAGGCTCTTCACAAAGAATAAAAAAACCTAATTCTTATTTCCAGTAATCTCTGTTCCCAATACTCTAACGAATTTTTCATTACTAATTACCAGGATGAGATAGTATGGTATCAGCACGATGGAGCACCTCCTCTCGTGACGTTGGCTGTCCGGGCCGTTCTCGACGACCACTTTCCGGAACATTGGATGGGACGATATGGCCCAATGCTATGGCCCCCCCGATCACCGGATCTAACCCCGTTGGATTGTTTTCTTTGAGGCCACATGAAAAGCCAATTATACCCCAATCCACAACGAAGCTGAGCTACGCCAACGAATCCGGGATATCCTGGCCGATATCCCTGCACCGCAGGTTGCGAATGGCGTCGGTGAATTTTATCACCGATTAGGTTATTGTTCGGCAGCTGAAGGACAGCATTTTGAAGTTTATTTATAAGAGCAAAAAAAATCGAGCTAAGCTCCAAAAAGAAAAATCTGAGTCAATATCGAAGCCAAAGCTGAAATTACGAAAAATTCTACTTATTAAGCAATTAAAATGTGATTCTAGTTATTAAGTTATCGAAATGTGATTCTGGTTGTTAAGTAATTGAACTGTGATTTTAGTTATTAAATGAGTGGTCAAGAGGCAATATAAATTTATATTATTTATTAATATTAAAAATATGACCTGTTATCAATGTTATGAACGTAGAAATTAAAACACTATTCCATCGTCGAAATAACTGAGTTTTTCATTTAAAACTTCAAAACCGACTCCATTACAACCCATTGTAATCCTATAAGGCTGCACAATTTGTGAGGCGTAGAGTAGATTTCGTAGTCTCACTATCACGCATTCAATATTTCAATTGTTAATAGTAATTGATAATTACAAACACACTTGAGGATAATAATTATCGTGGCAATGATTCACAAATAAATAACGCCATAGCGTTTTGACTCTATTCCTGGTTCCGTTTACTCTAACAAGCTTAGTTAGTACACGTGGCCCGCGCGGCTTTACGTGGCTCCGCAGCATCCTTTCCCCCCGCCATCGGTCGCTTACCGGCCCCCTCCGATGCCACGGGGACACCGTCGCTGTCGAGTTGAGACTCACTGCTAGCCGAGGCCTGCGACTAGTCAGAACTCTCAATTTCTGGCGCCTGCGCTATAGACTGGATGGTTTTACGTGAATCGCACGGTATATCCATGCGACTCAACAATTTTTAAACTGTGATGCGTAAAAAATCGCACACGGAGAGGATCGCATTTCTGTGTCATGACAACAAAAAACGGTGACAACAAAAATCGTTTTGTTAGGATAACACAAAAAATTGGTCAGTCCAGCAAAACGATTTGTCGGCCGAACAAAAGATTTATCAGCATAGCAAAACTGATTTGTCAGCCTAACGTAACGATTTTTGTTGTCACCGTTTTATGTTATCATGACACATAAATTTCTCTTCGTGCAACGTCGAAAAATTTTTACGATAGAATCAATCGATCGCAAAATTATGATTTTGGATGTAAGTGACACAGTCGTCGAGAAAATATATGCTGTTTCTCTTATACATGAATAATTGTGTAAGACACATACATAAAAATACAACTATTTCTAATCCATATTATTACAATAATAATTGACCAAAACACCCTCACGGGTAAAAAAATTGAGACAAGTACATTTACGTGAGTTTCTATGCTCATATGAGCATTGAATAATGGTGAAACATATAGGATATTTAGAAAACTCGCCAAGTACTTCCATTTAATTTTTTGAGATGTTGAAATTTATTTATTCATTAATTTTTGTTCTCAATTTATGATTTTTTCTTTGTTACTGATTTTTTTCCCTTTAAATGCGAGAAATTCTTTTTAGTTGATATTAAAACTACTATTTATATACACGTATATAATGTATATATATGTTGTACAACATGTACTTGACATGCTGAATATATTTTTAGTTTATTTCACAATTTTTTGTACCTATACATAGTTTATGGCTCAAGTTTTTGACACACTGTGTTTTTGGGGGTATAGATACCACTCACGTAAATGTACTTGTCTCAATTTTTTTACCCGTGAGGGTTTTTTTGGTGGATTTCACTACTTTTTGGAAAGTTTTTGCTATTTCTTCCGACCAATCAATTCAGAATAAGGGAACTTGCAATTCACTTACATTCTTTTATATATTCTTTAGCATGCATATTTATTAGCACAACAAATAATAAATATAGGGTTCCTCTCATTCTCCTTCCGCTTACCGAGATGGATTTTATAATATTGACCAAATATCAATTCATAGTTTCAAAATTTATGTCCCACTGTAAGATAATGTGCTGCTACTCGGTCGGTAACATAAACTGTAATGTAAATTTCTTTTTTGCGGTTGCTTGTTTCTTATACAACACAATTGTTAACTTTTTTTAACAGAACATAGATCATTAAATCGTAAGCGTACCGTTTAGTTATGCTGTGCAGCTAAGCTGCGGCTATCTCAAGAAATTCCAAAAAAGGTTACTGTTGATTGCAATACATTTTTTTTTAAGTCGTACGACTTTTGCAAATTTTAACTAAGAATAGGCTTTTCAAGACTAACAGTTCTCTGTCAGTTATAACCGTAAACCGAAAACTATAGAGACATCGATCTGGACAGCAAAAACTAGGGAGTGGTTGACCTGGACATCGAAAATTATGGAGAGATAGACCTAGGCACCTAAACTATAAAGAGATCGATGTGTACAATGTAAATTATGAAGAGTTCAACACTGAAGGCACTGAAAACTATGCAGAGTTTAACTCTGAAGGCACTAAAACTATGGAGAGATCGACTGCAACATAGAAAACTATGGAGGAATCGGCCTGGATATCGAAAACTATGATGAGATTGACCTGAACACCAAAAACTATGGAAAGGTCGATCTGGATACCTGAAACCATGGAGAGATCGACATGAACAACGAAAATTACGGAGTCGTCGACCTGGACATAGAAAATTATGGAGGAATCGACTTGGGCACCTAAAACTACGGAGAGGTTGATCTGGACATCTGGAACCATGGAGAGATCGACCTGGACACCGAAAACTACGGAAAGGTCGACCTGGACATCGAAAACTATGGAGGAATCGAGTTGCATACTTAAAACTATGACGGAATCGACCTGGACAACGAATACTATAGAGACATCGACCTGGATACGGAAAACTATGGAGAGGTCGACCTGGATACGGAAAACTATGGAGAGGTCGATCTAGACACCAAAAACTATGGAGAGGTCGACCTGGACATTGAAAACTATGGAGAGGTCGACCTGGACACTTAAAACTATGGAGAGATCGACCTGGACAACGAATACTACGGAGACGTCGACCTGGACAATGAATACTATGGAGACATCGACCTGGATATGGAAAACTATGGAGAGGTCGACCTGGACACCGAAAACTATGGAGAGGTCGACCTGGACATCTGAAACCATGGAGAGATCGACCTGGACATCGAAAACTATGGAGGAATCGACTTGGGCACCTAAAACTATGGAGAGATCGACCTGGACAACGAAAACTGCGGATCCGTCGACCTGGACACGAAAAACTACGGAGCGGTGGACCTGGACATCGGAAAATATAGACGAATTGACCTGGAGACCAAAGCTGTAGAGCAATCGTTTATTAACATTAACAATCTAGCTCATCATTGGATGACGTTATGATTTTCTTATAGTGATTAGTAGGTTGCGAAACATAGTGGTTGGCAGATTGCAAAAGATCGGTGTGCGAAATCACAGAGTGGACCACTGAAAAAGTGTAATATTTCAAAGAAGTTTTGAAATATAAATGACCATATCACCTAAACGACTGAACCTAGAACGCTCGTTTTGGTCTTAAACGAATTATTTTGGCCTGTAGTATCTGATTATATCTGAAAAAGACTTGAAAACGCTATAATTTTCCTAATCGGCATCGTACGAAACACTGATATTCAATACTCCACTAGATGGCGAGCAGTCGAAGCGTTTCTCGCAAGTGACTAGAAGCCTAAACGTAAATAAGACTGCAAAGCTGTCCTGACTTCGACTATACATGAGGGGTTTACCCTTCGTTGACGTATCGAAATGTACTGTCTCGACACCAAGGGAAAACAACAACAGGTTTCGCTCGATTCCTCTGAAGAATTTCATTACGATTCTTTCAATGATTTTTCTGTTTAATGGACGGAATCTTTTCACGATTCTCTTAAAGACACTTTTCAAGATTCTTTCGAAGATTCTTTGAAAGATTCTCAGAACGCTTTCGGATAGAAAGAATCTTGAAAAGAATCCTGGAAAGAATCTTGCTCCGGATCCTAAACGTGATTCTTTTCAAGATTCCTTTAAAGATTCTTTGAAGACTTTTTTTAAGATTCTTTAAAAGATTCTTCACAAGATTCTTTTTTTCTACGCGGGGTGCTTTCAAAATTCCATCAGTAAAAAATTTACCGATAATAGTCGCATACGAAGAATTTTTTGGATTGCAACACTTTCTCTCTTACATACTTTTTATGTGATGGGAAAGTAAAAAGAGGCTGCATTCGTGTGTATGAAAAACAATATATCGTAAAGAATAGAAACAAACTTATGACTAATTATAAGTAGAATATGTTGAAAGCTTACATATTATTATAATGCAAATTTATACCAGCTATTAATAATAAATTGTCGGTGTAGACTTAAATAGACTATTTTGTGAACACAAAATGATTAACAATGTAACAATATTTGTTTCATTACTCGTCCAGTATCTATTTACTTGTTTTAACCGATCCCTAAATATTTTAATGCAATTAATAATAGGTGCACCACAGGCTTCTTCAGATGCAATTACGGTGGATGCATTGCCGAGAGTCAGAAGTGCAATCTTCAACCAAATTGTCACGACTGGAGCGACGAAGACGAGTCTATTTGTGGGTTACCATTTCCTGAGGGTGCCTGTCGTCTTCCTCCAGCAAAACCCGCGACGCATTACCTTGTCTCCAACTGTCCGAGCTGTCGTCCCGGTCAAATAGTACCTGAGCTCACAAGGCTTGACTACTTCTGTCATATTATTGAGTCCTTAGAAGGTTCTAGCAGTGTTTATTGCCTGGATAATCACTGGATTCCGACCTTGCCTTCTTGTTCTTCTGGTAAAATATTTTTAATATGAAAACATCATAAGGGGAACTCTTTTAGCCAAGGAAGTGTCCTCAAAAATTGTAACGGCCTTACTGGATAATTTGTAAAGTTGAGATAAATATCCTAAAAAAGAGTACCTATCCTTCTGAAAAATTAAAAAATGCAGCGAAAGGTTCTTATTCCTTCCGTAGTCACATTGGGTAGAATTGATCGGTGGATTTTTTTTACAGAGTAACACTGTTTCTGTTATATTTTTTAAATTTATCAGACAGTAGAAAATGAGTATTCTCGTAACGCGTAACATCAATTTCGTTCATCGTACTACGTCAAAACTATTTTGAAAGATGTTTACAACACCGTGGTTTTCATTAGGGTATGATTTCCCGGTTTCTAACATTCATTGCTTCTTAATAATTATTATTTGTTCTTCTTCATCCACAGATGCACAATATATTACTTGCCCTCCGTTAGTTGCACATGGAGCTAAAAAACGTTGTGAGGTCCTTTGGGGACCACGGCAAGGCTGGATACAATGCAACGGTGCGATTCCAGTTGGAACTCGCGTGAGTTTAGAGTGCCCAGAGTTTTATGAACGAGAAACGGGGTCTAGTCACACGACGTGTCTGCACGATGGAACGTGGAGTCAACTACCCCTACGATGCCATCCAATTTGCGGCGTAAGAGAAACTGAAGGTTTGTGAAAAAATCCATTCATCCGTCTATCCTAATGTCTTCAATTTGTTTCGTTCTTTAATCAATAAAGTTCGAACTTTTCAATATTGATCTGCTCGTATTAGTCTGCGCCTTGTCTGCAATTTACAGATAAGGCTTTAGACTTACAAGTTGTAAGTGTGTACTTCTTCTAGTGTGCGTGTAGCGTTTTTCTCCATCTTTATAAGTGGAACCGACATTTTTTAGTATGTGAAAAAAATGACGATAGGTAATTTTCGTAATAATGCAGATAATACGTACTATTAAAAACGCGGTCTCTTAGAGAGGTGCTATTTAAACTCACTCTATTTACTGTTATTCTAATTAGAAAAATCATGTTCAATTAATTAATCGAACATGATTTTTATTAATATGAAATAAAATCTGAAGTACATATACTTTGTTTATTAATCGCAAAAATATTCACTTAAGGTGAATTCCGAGGAACGGTAGGGATGAGTGAGTGAAAGGTTTTATAATAAATAAATACATACACAAATTCGCGGGAATAACAAGGCACTTGCTTCGGCGTAAAAACCCTCACGAATTAGAGGGAAAAACCGTAGCAAGCGAATTCTTTATTAAATAATCAACAAGAGATAATATGAATATGAAAAAGAACACATAAATGAATCTATCAATTTCAAATTAGCATAAAGCAAATAAATCAATTACAATATAATAATAGAATGCCTCTAACGCGAACTACACTATAATAACGCGTCTCGAACGATTACGTTAAACAGGAATGATCATTCCGCGGCCCTATCACGAGAGATCTCTCTTTACTTACGGATACCTGGACGTGTCAAAATGCGCAACATCTAAACACGGCGTTGAGCCAGGAACTCGTGGTCAAGCCGGTCACGGGAAGCGCAGAGGATGGTCCTCGACCCGCACCACGCGCGCCCCGACGTCTCGGGGGCTAGACGCGATGGTGCCTGGGCAACAAATACGTTGCCGTTTGCTGCGCTCGGCCTGGAACGGGTCACGTACCACACGTGGATACCGTTCCCCAAACAATTCCCTATTTTCACCTCGAGATACACACTCTCACACACAGGCTGTTAAATACTCGTAAACACAATTTTTACGCAAGCCAGAATAATGAATATACACGCAAGATTAAATGATTATCGTCACTTCGTCGCTAAAACGTTCGAGAGATTCCTGGGAGGGAAGTTGACTCGTTGGTAGCTGTCGATCGACTGACTCGTCAGCGCGCCTTTCTCTTCGTTCGTCGAGGGAACAAAGGCTCACGTGACCGTTTGCGCGGGCCTACAGACCGCGAGCGCCTACAGGAGCGCTCGACGGCGCGCATCTCAACGCTCAACACATAGCGCGACGACGAAGGCACCAAAGCCCAAGATTCAAATTCACCATATAAATGGAAACGACGCGAACATACTTCAAATTTTTTTTATAGAAGTGTAGTCACTGCTTTGATAAGAACAGGCTGTGTTATTCTTATTAATAATTACTAAAACTTATTTGATCAATAATCTATCTGAAGCTTTACTGCTCTTTTAGTTCCTTAAATATTATTTCTACTATCATCTGGGGAATATATTTTTTACACAGTTTTCTCTTTCTTTTAGTCGCTGCTTTGATTATAAAAGGCTGGGAATTGACTTCCGAGGAAGCTCTTCCTTGGCACGCGACACTATTTTCTCACGACGATGGAGACTGGAACTTTTTCTGTGGTGGAACGTTAATCGCCGAACGTGCAGTTCTCACGGCCGGTCACTGCATCTGGAAGACCGACGAAAAAACGATACGAGTATCGCTCGCTGGATATTCCAGCAATTTTACAGATCGTTATGAAGACACTCAAATCTTCAATGTTGACAGTATTTACCTGCAGGAAGCTTACCACGATCACGAGGGGAATTATGGCTCCGACCTAGCTATTCTCATTCTCGACAAACCTGCTCGTATCAATTACGCTGTAAAACCCGCCTGTTTGGATTGGGATAATTCACTTGATGTATCCCAAAGAAGTGGAGAAATTGGACTGGTTGCAGGTAAGGTACTCGAGCTTCAAATCGTGCTCCAATGTTTATTATTTCAATTTCTCATTTTGTGTATAATGAAAGTATAAACCTTACAAATGTCCATACCAGATATGTCTATAGGTCAGGCATCCTAGAAATTATAAGCATGAATGGAAAGAAGTAAATAAAAAAACTAATAACCCGAACAATTCCTTCCTTTAAAAATCTGTGATATTAATATTCAAAGAAATTATGCAAAAATTAAAAAGTCAATGAAATTTACTAATCTGACAAATAAAATTTGAAAAATACAGCATCTGAACAATAAGTATTTATAGTAATTTATTTATTCCCAACAGGCATGGGAATAACAGAAAATGATACGTTCAGTGCAAAACTGCGTCTGACGTCAGTAAAGCTAGTGTCCGAGGCAGAGTGTCGACGGTCCCAGAAAAAGGACTTTCGGAAGTACTTAACGTATACCACATTTTGTGCCGGATGGCTAAATGGGACAGCTGTTTGTAATGGTGACAGTGGAGGCGGTCTATTTCTCAAGAGGTTGAATTCAACGGTCTGGGATGTTCATGGTGTAGTTTCGATCAGCCCCAGGCGAATTGGCACTGGCATATGCGACCCTCATTACTATACAGTTTTTACAAAGGTAAGAATTTATTCGACCCCAAGTAAACTGAAAAAAGCACGAAAATGTATTGTATAAATAGTACTATAGAATATACCGCTGACTAAATTGGAATTTAATACTGTTAAAGTACACCAAATTTGAATTTTTTTGCAGTCAGGTAATGCATCAGAGTATATCAAGAAGAAAGTTGACACAAAGTCACGCTTTTCACCTTTCAGACCTGCCAACCGATTTTAAATTCGAAGCCTTTTAAGTTTTGTATGGCATAGATATATAGCTTTATTGTGCACTGTAGGCACCTGAACATTCATCCACTCATTTACAAAAATAAAAAAGTATGGATAATATAATTAAATAAAAATATAATGTACAGTACTTGTTTTTGCACGGATCTGGTTTTGGTGGCAGAGAAAGAAACAAAAAGGCAGGCGTGTACACAAAAATAAATCAATGTTTATTCACTAATAGCACGAGGATATTTATAGTGATGTTCTGTCCAAAAAGATGTGTTTAATATATTATTATTATCCCAAGTAATAATCCCGAATATTTGGTAGAGATCCCGTGTAATTTCCCGAACCGAGGAGAATAGAAGCCCGAGAAATACTCGCCGAACACTTGTTCGACGATTGACCCGGCGAGGAAGCGTGCCCGATGAAAGACCTGCTGAATACTTTTCCCGTGTATAATTGGTTACCCGTGGGTCAAAATAGCTCGTAGAGACTTATGAATCATGCACAGTAATTTTCCCGATAATTATGCAGTTTCAACCGCGAAGAATAACCCGAGAATTTGGTAGGACCTTGATTATTTGCCGAGAGAAATTGAAAAGCACGTGTGCACGACTTCGCTCCCGGATCTACACTACAATTCAATAGAAAAGATCGAAGAAGACGCACAGCGCGCGTGCGCGCGACGCTCGTGAATTCATGGCCCGAGAAGTGGCGCCGCTGGCGTCAGTGGCCGAGTGTGAAACCCGATCCGAGGTCGCGCAGCAGCTGTCAAAAGTTTGCTCATTCCTGAACATTCCCCCCGCCATCGACAGCGTGGCTGGCGATTGAAGAATCCGGTTGAGGAATTGGTAGTAGAGCCAACTTGGCAACTGGCCGCTTGAAGGTGGAGGTCGCCGTTTTAATGGTGACCACCCGTGTGAGCCCGTCTTGTCCCGGATGAAGTTGTGCGACCCTGGCTAGGGCCCATTTAGTTGGAGGCAAGTTTTCGTTCGTCAGCAAGACCATTGACCCGACCCGAATTTGATGTGAAGTGTGATGCCATTTTGAAGTGGCTTGCTGCTGTTGAAGATATCCCGATGACCAATGATCCCAGAAATGTTGGAGCCGCTCTTGAATGAATTGCCAGCGCGATAGCCTGGCCGTGTTTGTTTCCCGAAGTGATGGTTCCGGAATGGTGGTGAGTGCCTCCCCGATGAGAAAATGCCCGGGTGTGAGGACGGATAGATCATCCGGATCATCCGAAAGTGGTTCCAATGGACGAGAGTTGAGAACGGCCTCAATTTGAGTAAGAAGAGTCGTAAGTTCTTCATACGTAAAACTCGTCTCGCCAATCGTCCGTCGAAGGTGATGTTTCACGGACTTGACAGCCGCTTCCCATTTCCCGCCCATGTGAGGAGCACCTGGTGGATTGAAGTTCCATGTTGTACCGTTGTTAGCCAGTGAAGTGGCGATTTGTGTGGATTCCCGTGTCCCGGCTTTGAACAACTTCTTCAGTTCTGCGTCCGCGCCTTGAAAGTTGGTGCCGCAGTCGCTGTAAAGCGTGTGGCAGATGCCCCGTCTCCCGGTGAAGCGGCGGAAGGCAGCGATGAAGGTGTCGGCTGAACAGTCAGTGACTACCTCCAGGTGAAGAGCTGAAGTTGCAAAGCAGACGAATATGCAGAGCCACCCCTTGTGACTTCGATTCCCGCGACCCCGCCAACTTTTCAGTGAAATTGGCCCGGCATAATCGACTCCCGTGAATAAGAATGGCCGTGAAGGTGTAACCCGAGCTATTGGCAACTGTCCCATCAGTTGCTGAGCCTTGATTCCCCGTTGGCGTGCGCACCGAACGCAGCGCAAGATATGTGACCGTACCGGAGCCCGTCCTCCGATAATCCAATACTGCCTACGCAGATATGCCAATGTAACTTGTGTACCTCCATGGAAGGTCCGTTGGTGTGCATTCGCGATGATTAACTCAGTTAATGGTGAATCCCGAGGGAGGATGACTGCGTGTTTGCTCTCAGGTTGTAAGGCTGAGTGCTTCAGTCGGCCTCCCACCCGTAGAATCCCGTTGAAGTCTATTAAGCCCGTTAATCGCGTGATTGCATGCGAGTTTGGAAGTAGATGACCCGATGTAAGTATCTTCAGTTCCGATGAAAAGTAGGCTCCCTGTATTGCTCTTACCCAATAAAGCCTTGAATTCTCCAGGTCTCCCGGTGTGATGAATGCCCCGTTTTGCCCGTCTCCCGTCCTTTCCAGGTTTGTAAACGCCTTGAAAAGTAGAGAGGTAATTCTCAACAACCGTGTGAATGACGAGTACCGATGAATGAGATCGAAGACCGAGGAAGATTTTGTTGAGACCGAGAAAGTTAGACCTGGTCGCTCTTCATGTTGTGGCCAATGGAATGAATCTTTTGCTAACCAGAGAGGTCCGTCCCACCATAGTTGAAATTGCTCGAGCTGAAGAATGGTTAGCCCCCGTGATGCACAATCTGCTGGATTGTCCCGTCCCGGTATGAATCTCCATTGAGCCTGTGGTAGGAGCTCCTGAATTGATGAAACCCGATTCCGAACAAATTCTTTCCACCGAGATGGATGATTCGTTACCCAGGTAAGTGTAACCGATGAATCCGTCCATAAAAACACCCGTGAATGCCCGAGTTCCAAAGTGTTTTGTACGTATGCTGTGAGCTTTGCCAGCATCACCGCTGCTGAAAGCTCGAGGCGCGGAATTGTAAGCCGTTTGATTGGCGCAACCTTCGTCTTTGAACATACCATGGAGACTTTTACCGTGTCTCCAGGTCCCGTAACCCGTACGTATACAACAGCTCCCATTGCCAGTTGTGAAGCGTCAGAAAACCCGTGAATCTCCACCGAAGTAGTTGCCGTGATGTTGAGCCATCGCGGGACCGTGATGTTGCTGAGGTGCGTTAGTTCCCGACGAAACTCCACCCATTGTCGAGAGACGTCTGTCGAGACAGGATCGTCCCAAGACAACTTCTCCAACCAGAGCCGTTGAAGCAGAATCTTTGCCCGAATAATCGCCGGTGAAAGAAAACCCAATAGATCGTAAAGCTGTGCGATTTCTGCTAGAATCACCCGTTTTGTAACCTCATTCCCGACCGAGTATGGAGCTGTTGTGAACCCGAACCCGTCTGTATCAGGAAACCAAGAAAGTCCAAGAATCTTAGTCTCACAGTCCTCGAATGGTCGCCAAGTCTCCGCGCTGGAGGTCACCCCGAGGTCAACGAGCAAAGCGTGAACATTACTCTGCCACTTCGCAAGTGGGAACCCGCCCGATGTACAAATCCCGATAAGTTGTTGCGCCTGAGCTGTCAGCTCCTGAATATTATCAGCACCCCCGTAAATATCGTCAACATATCTCCCCATTGTAAGAGGGGCGACAGCTTTAGGATACTTCTCGCCTTCGTCCTTCACCAGTTGAAGGAGGACCCGTACAGCGAGAAATGGTGCTGGTCGTGTGCCGTATGTGACCGTGGTCAACTGGTACGGCACGGTGTTCCCGTGATTATCGACCCAAAGAATGCGTTGAAGATCCCAATCATCCTGATGAACCCGAATCTGGCGAAACATTTTTGTAATATCTGTTGCGAAAATGACCCGATGCCGCCGTACCCAAAGAAGAACGTCTGAAATATCCCGTTGTAGCTTAGCTCCCGTGTGAAGAAGGTCGTTTAGCGAAGCGCCCGAATCTGTGTTACTCGACCCGTTGAAGACGACGCGTAGCTTCGTAGTTGTACTGCTTTCTCTTAGCACCCCGTGATGAGGAAGATAATAAGCCCGGTCCCGTTGAAGTGAAGTGGATGAAGCCCGTACCATATGTTGACAGTTCTCGTACTCATCGAGAAAGGCAGTGTACAACTCTTTGTAAGTTTGATCCCGAGACAATTTCCGAAGTAGCCGCTGAAGACAAGCAGATGCAGTGTTGTACGACCCGCCCAGGTGAAATGGCGCCGATTTTAGTGGAAGTCGAACGACATACCGACCCGTGGAATCCCGAGAATGTGTAGAAACGAAGTGAGACTCACACTCTTGCTCATCTACCGTTAATGAAGAAGTTGACTCAGCAGGAGCCTCCTCCTGCACCCAAAACTTTGTAAGAAGGTTCTGCAAGTCCTGGAACCCGTGATCCACTGCAGCGTGATGGACTAACCCTGTTGAAGATTGACTGTCAGCCGCCGGCCCGATTACAACCCACCCAAATAATGTATTTTGTACAATAGGAGCTTCCGGCGGCCCCCGTCTGATGTCCGGCTGAATAACTTGCCCGTACACGTCCGCTCCCAATATGAGGTCAACAGATCTCGGCAAGGCGAACTCAGGATCTGCTAGATTAAGCCCCCGAAGGTGGCTCCAATGTGAATGTGTAAGGGAAAAAGAAGGGAGAATTGGCATTAACTTAGGCAAAATAAATGTTTTTATTAAAATAGAATGCCGTGAATGAATGGAATGTAGAGTGCAGGTGACTGTCCCGCGTGTACTGCCTGAAGAAATCCCGCCGATCCCGATGATCGGTACTGAAGACGACTCCCGACGAAGTCTGAGCTGTTGTACTAGAGAACCCGAGATAAGTGACAGCTCGGACCCCATGTCGATCAGCATCCGTACCCGATGGAATGTGCCATTTGAAGTTGATAAGTCAGCCTGCCCCGTTGCCAACAAGACCAGAGGTCTGCTAGCACCCGATACCGCATAAGTTAATGCCGCCGTATCTCATTGCGCAGAGGAGTTAGTTGAAGGTGGTCCCGATGTTCCCGATGAAGCCGGTTGTGCAGAAGTTTCCGATGTCGTGTTGATGGTGTTCCCATACTTTGTCCAACCCGTGTGGATCATACTGTGGTGTTTTCGGTCACACTCCTTGCAGCGAGTGGTAACCTGGCAAGACCCGACGTTGTGCCGCCCCAGGCAGTTGAAACAAAGCCGTAGCTTCCCGACTTCCTCCCGACGTGCCTCGTTTGATAACTGGCGAAATTTGGGGCAAGTCCCGATGTAGTGGTTCTCCCGGCAGTACGAGCAGGACCTCGGAGTATCCGAGGTTGTGGCTGCGTGAACCCGTGTACCCGTTGCCCGAGAATTTGTAGCCCGCTGCTCCGTTCCCGATCCCGATCTGGTTTGAGGCTGCTGCAAGGGCTTGCCAACCTCGGCGACCTCTAGTGCCCGTGCCCGAGTAGCGAGAAAAGCCCGAAGGTCAGAAAATGTAGGAGGTTCCCGAGACTGACCCGCCTTTATTTCCCAGGCTTCCCGAGACGGAGTATCCAGTCGCCGGGAAATCACGAAGACGAGAACCCAATCCCAGCTCTCGATAGGTGCGCCCAATGCCCGTAGCGAATTGCACGCCTCCGTAATGGTGTGCAGGAGTGCGTGAAGATCCCGAGCCGAGCGTGGAGCGATGGTGACTGTGCTGAACAGACTCTCAAGGTGGGAGGATACGAGAATGCGTTTGTTCTCGTACCGCTCCAAGAGAGTCTCCCAAGCCGTTGAAAAGGAGTCAGCTTCGATGGCCAAGCTAGCTATCAGTTTCGCTGCCTCTCCCGATGTTGCAGACCGAAGGTAATGCATGCGCTCCACGTCGGTGATCGCTGAATTTTCCCGAACGAGAGCGGTGAAAAGATCCCGGAACGAACACCACTCTGAATAGGCTCCCGTGAAAGTAGGCAGCGCAATTTTTGGCAACTGCAACCTGGTCCCGGATGAAGAATTACGTGATGAACCCGTTCCCGATGAAGTCCGTTGAGGAGGTAGAATCTCATCCCGAAGCCGAGCGATCCTGCTGTTGAGCTCGCAGTGCACGCTGAACGCTCGTGTGTAGGTGTTTTCCACGACGTAGGGGCTTTCCATGAACTCTGACGTGCAGGCATCGGTGATGACATCGTGCATGCTAGAGAACTTAGCCCACAGCTCATTGGACTGCGATCGGATGGAGTCCAGCTCCGAGAAGGTGAATGCCGATGACTCCGCTTCAGTGTCCCGTTTTAGAAGTGCCTGGAGCATGGCGGCCCGAGAATTTTGTGTGGTAACCTTGAGTACCAACGAGCCCGACCCGGGTGCCGCAGACCTAGAAGGAGATGGTTCCCGTGATCCCGATTTGCTGCGTCCTTTCCCGGTCTCCACTGGTACTTCCAGCGCTGATGAGGCAGGCGGCACTGCAAGTGCCTTCTTGTCCGTTTCCGTCTCTACGGAGGGTGGCTTGACATCGTCGCCAGTCATGGCGACGGAGTGTCTCGCAAAAGCCCACAAGTTCCCGAAAATGTCGAACTCCCGAAGTTTCACTGAGTTGAAGATGGAAACCCGAAAATCTATGCACTGAAGTGTCCGAAAGTATTCCCGAAAAGTCAAAAAATATTTTTGTAATGTATTCATAGTAATATATTCATTTATTAACTCAAGTACAAACTATAGAAACAGGTAACAGAGTTAAGAGCAAGTGGTCGCTAGCCACGCCGTGTCAATACTGATCTTCGCAATTTACGGGGACCACACGCACGGACCCTTGGTACGCAGTCGCTCGGGACGTGTCCTAATATCGATAAGTTATTACCAGGCGCGTACTTCACAATTTCCTCCCTTCTTTAATCTTGGCCGCAACTCTTGCAGACCGTCGCAGCGGCGGCGGCTCTGTTGCTACCGGCACGCTGTCGGATGAGCTGGTCTCTTGCACAAACGGAATGATCTGATCCGTATGCCTTTTCCAAGTCAAACCAGGCTCTACGTTAACCTCGTAGGTCACCGGCGACAGCTGTTTAGCTATTGTAGCTTTAACGCGCTTATGATTTCTTACGCGATGGTCATCGACCATTACAACGTCGCCTAACTTAAACGAGACGCGACGATTTCCCGGTCTATGTTCGATTTGCGCAGCCTGACGATTTTCCACCTCGTCTTTCGCGTTTGGCTTGAGGAGATCGAATCTGGTCCTCAACTCTCTTTTATATAACAATGCCGCGGGACTACGACCAGTAGTAGTGTGAGGAGACGCCCGGTAGTCGAACAAGAATAAGTTTATAGCGTGCTCTACCGACTTTCCCTCCTTCACGATTTTTGTTACCTTATTTTTAAAAACTCCTACGAAATTTTCGGCCGCGCCGTTCGTCGCTGGATGATAGGGCGGCGAGAAACTGTGCTTCACATTGCCCTTTTTCAAAAACTCTCGAAACTCCTCGCTTGCAAACTGACGACCGTTGACAGTTACCACGTGTCTCGGTAGACCGTGTCTCGCAAACAATTTCCCGAACACCTCTATCGTCTTTGCTGCTGTCGTGTTTTGACCCATATCTGCGATCTCCGGCCATTTCGAATGAGCATCTATTACTACTAAGTACATGCGGCTGTAAAACGGACCAAGAAAGTCACTATGGATCCTCGACCATGCTCTATCTGGCCAAGGCCACGGCGTTAACGGCGTCTTTGCCGGGTTTTTTCTCTCTTCGACACAGATGCTACATGCGTTCGCGGTACCCTCTATATCTTTGTCAATGCCGGGCCACCACATGTAAGATCGGGCCATCGACTTCATGCGGACCATTCCCATATGCGATCCATGTAACTCTCTCAGTACGCTTTTTCGCAGCTTTTCGGGAATAACTATTCTATATCCTCGCAACAAGCATTCTTTTTCGACAGTAAACTCCGAGCTTTTTTCGCGATACTTTTTTTCCTCATCTGAGAGCTGATCCGTCGTTGGCCAGCCCTCTCGCACGAACCTTATCACTCTGACTATCACGTTACAACTCTTGCAGGCTCGCTGCACATCCGCAACGTCGATCACACACCCATCAACCTCTTCCATACAGTTTATTCTCTCATAATCTTTCTCGAAAACGGGAGTTGAATCTGCTACCGGCAGGCGAGATAGCGCATCGCAATTTCCATTATCTTCTGACCTCACATACTCGATATTATACGTAAATCCGGATAAGAAATACGCCCACCTTTGCAGTCTACTGGCAATTGTTAGTGGAATCTCCTTCTTTGGGCCAAAAATATGCACCAGTGGACGATGATCCGTTCTCAGTGTGATTTCTCTACCGTACACATAATTGTAGAATTTTTTAAACCCAAAAATGATGGCTGCCGCCTCCTTATCGATTATAGCTCGATTCAACTCTCGCTCCGGAATCATTTTCGACGCATAAGCGATCGGTTTTTCACTCCCGTCTCTATATTTATGCGACAGAATCGCTGACAACCCGTAGCCCGAGGCATCGCACGCCAATACTAGCTCTTCGTTGGGATTATAATGCGCCAAAACTTTCTCTGATGCCAAGATTCTCTTCACCCATACAAACGCTTTCTCACACTCGTCATTCCATACAAAACTCTCAGCCTTTGCACACTCGTACAACGGTTTCAGCATTTCCGCTCTTTCCGGCAAAAATCTCGCGTAGTATGTTATTAATCCCAAGAAAGAAGCCAGCTCTTTTGGGTTTTTTGGTCGCGGTGCTTCGACCATCGCCTTGATTTTACTCGGCGCCTTATGCAGCCCTTCCTTATCTATGACAAAACCCAAAAGCTCTAGTTTCTCCTTTAAAAAATCGCATTTTTCCGCATTGACCTTGAGGCCACATTCCTGTAATTTACGCAGTACCGTTTTTAACGTGTCGTAGTGCTCTTTTTTATTTTTTCCCGTAACAAAAATGTTGTCCAAATATGCAATTGTGTTTGGAATGCCCCTCAGGCAATCCTCCATCTTACGTTGAAAATCTCCTGGACCTGATGCCACCCCCTCCGGCATTTTTCTGTACCGGAAATAACCTTTGTGCGTTACAATCGTGAGGCAATCTCGTGACTCTTCTTCCACGAGTATCTGCATGTAAGCATGAGAGAGATCGACTTGCGAAAAAGTCTCCCCCCCTTGCAAAACTCCGAAAATTTCGTCAATCAGCGGGAGAGGGTGTTTGTCTATTATCAAACAGGGGTTCAACGTAAGCTTGAAATTTCCGCAGATACGCACGTCGCCATTCGACTTTACTACTGGGACTATCGGCGTTGCCCACTCACTCGTACCAACTGCCTCTATGTGACCGAGTGACTGTAGTCGTTTTAACTCTTTTTCTACTTTTTCTTTTAGTGCAAATGGTAAATGACGTGCTTTCAGTGCGACTGGGTGGGCACCGTCTTTCAGCTCCAGCTTGAGCGTCCCTTTGTTATATTGCCCAACCTTTCCATCAAACAACACTGGAAACATCTTAACTAAATCTCTTGTAACATTTGATGTATCTAAGTTATTCAAACCTGAGTTACTCAAAACGCTTTGCTCAAACGGCCATAATTTTAGTGCTTCTAGCCAATCGCGACCGATCAGCGTAGGTCCATTCGATGGCATAACGTACAAATCGAGACGCGCTGATCTGTCTTTTACCACTACCAACACTCGCTCTAACACTCCTAGCGGACGAATTATCGCTCCACCGTAACACCTTAATTCGAGCTCGGTATGCACCATCGTCGATTTTGCAAAATATTTTTCTTTATTTGCTTCACTTATCACTGCCACTCCCGCACCGGTGTCCATTTCCATCTTGATGCGCACTCCCTCGATGTGGACGTCGAGGAAAATCGGCTCGATGCGGCTGGCCTGCCTTGCGCAACCCTCCGCGTTGTTAATCTCAGCTACCAAACTGAGGAAATCCCCTCCAGACGCCTCATCCCGTCGCCCGTCTTCTTCGTCTTGAAGATACCTCAGCTGTTGTCGGGAGGCCCGCTGGCCCCCACTGCTGCCCCCTCTGCTTGTCGGTCCTTCCCGACCTCCGCTTGTCGTCCCTTTTGCACTTTTGCACATTGCTCGCAGGTGACCTGGTTGGTTACACAAGTCGCAAATCTTATCTCGATGTCGGCAGTTTTTGTACCAGTGATTTTTTCCTCCGCAGCAATAGCACGCTCGGGGGGCCTCGTTCTGTTGTCTCTCGTCGCCTCTCGGCTCTGCCCTTCCTTGACCGCGTCCTGTAGCGGTTGACTTCTCTCCCGGCTTCCTTCTTTGACCCGGTTTCCCTTGCGACTTCTTTCCTTTTTCCATCCAATTCAAATCTTGCTTCTGCTGGCCTCCTTGATTTAAGGTTGCCGTAGTATTTGCATTTTTTTTTGCCAGCTCACGACCTGAGGCTATTTTATACGCCAGATCGTATGTTAACGCCTCCGTACGAAATAATTCGACTCGGGTATCGTGGTCTTTTAATCCACACACTAATTGGTCACGTAACGCAGTATTTCTTTCCGCAAAATTACAATGAAGCGCCAAACTTTTCAACCCCGCTACGAACTCGGCCACCGACTCTGTTGATGTTTGTGTAGCCTGATGGAATTTGCAACGCTCCATCGCTTCCGACGGCTTCGGACACAGGTGATCGGTTACCAACTTCGTCAACTCATCATATGTTTTCGTAACGGGTTTATCTGGCGCACAGAGATCCCTCACTAGCGTGTACATTTCTGCGTTAATTCTCGTCAACAGCAACGCCCGTTTCTTCTCTGCCGTAGTCACGTCTGTGGCAATGAAGAATAACTCGAGCCGCTCTACAAACACTTCCCAATTGTCTCGCCCGAGCTGGAACTCGAGTTTTGTTGACATCGCACTCTCCGTCATTTCGTATAATTCGTCGAATAATACTCGCGATTGTCCTCTACCCGCGGCGCCGGGCACTGTTGCTCTCCCTGTCTCTTCTACTGTCTCTCTCTCCCGCGCGACTTCACTCGCGGTTAACTCGCCGCTTACCTTAACGTCTGCTTTACTATCCTCCGAAGATTCGGACTCGCTATCTTCCTCAGCCCCTCGGCTCTTCACTAGCGTGGCTAATTGCTTCCGTAATCCGTCAATCGACTCACTCTCGTCACACGATTCGCCCCGATTTCGGATATGTTCGATTACTTCCCCTTTCTTTAGGTAGTATATCCATCCAGTCTTTAGTTTCGGGGTCGTTTTATCCCCGTCCGACATTTGCACGTGTTCTCACATTCAACACTTCGCAACTTTATGCACTCTTTTGCACTTCCCTTATACACTAAATGCACTCTCGCGTGATCCACACACGCGCACCTGTGTTCGTCAAGTCCTCGTCGCCAAATTGTAATGTATTCATAGTAATATATTCATTTATTAACTCAAGTACAAACTATAGAAACAGGTAACAGAGTTAAGAGCAAGTGGTCGCTAGCCACGCCGTGTCAATACTGATCTTCGCAAATTACGGGGACCACACGCACGGACCCTTGGCACGCAGTCGCTCGGGACGTGTCCTAATATCGATAAGTTATTACCAGGCGCGTACTTCACAATTTTAAAAAAATAATAATAATCAACGGCACTGAAGTTATGCCCTGAAGCGTCCGAAAAACGAAAAAGTCAAGAAAAGTGTCCGGAAATGTTCAACGGCACCGAGTTTACGCACTGTAGTGTCCCAAAAAAACCAAAAACCCAAGAAACGTGTCTGAAAATGATCAACGGCACTGAAGTTTCACTGCAATGTTTGGCGAAGAAAAACCCGAAAAACCGTATATCGACGAAATAATTTCCCGAGAGGCACAAAAAATGTCCGAAAAGACCCGAAAATATCCGCAATATACGAAAGTCTCAACGGCATTGAATTTATTATAATTTTTCCGAGAAAATGAATGTTCAGAAATTTCCCGCAACTGTCCAACGGCACTAGACAGACTCGAGAATCCCGAAGTAGATCGAAGAGTCACCAAAAACCAAATCGTAGCGAAAAACTCACCGAGTGTCCTAATATCGAAGCACGAAGTGCGACGATCGAAAAGTCCGTTGGCAGTCGACCGCGTCTCAAAATGGCCGCCCGAGACGCCGCGAACGTCGTTGATCGATGGCGCGAGAACTTGCTCACGCGCCACGTGGCTGCACTGCCGACACTTGTTGATGATCAGCACCCGATGCACAAGAAACCCGAAGTCCCAGTCCCGACAAACTCACTGCTGCTATTTTCTCACTGCACTACACTTTTTGCCACCATATCCGGCTCGAAGGACCAAAATGTTTTTGCACGGATCTGGTTTTGGTGGCAGAGAAAGAAACAAAAAGGCAGGCGTGTACGCAAAAATAAATCGATGTTTATTCACTAATAGCACGAGGATATTTACAGTGATGTTCTGTCCAAAAAGATGTGTTTAATATATTATTATTATCCCGAGTAATAATCCCGAAGATTTGGTAGAGATCCCGTGTAATTTCCCGAACCGAGGAGAATAGAAGCCCGAAAAATACTCGCCGAACACTTGTTCGACGATTGACCCGGCGTGCCCGATGAAAGACCTGCTGAATACTTTTCCCGTGTATAATTGGTTACCCGTGTGTCAAAATAGCTCGTAGAGACTTATGAATCATGCACAGTAATTTTCCCGATAATTATGCAGTTTCAACCGCGAAGAATAACCCGAGAATTTGGTAGGACCTTGATTATTTGCCGAGAGAAATTGAAAAGCACGTGTGCACGACTTCGCTCCCGGATCTATACTACAATTCAATAGAAAAGATCGAAGAAGACGCACAGCGCGCGTGCGCGCGACGCTCGTGAATTCATGGCCCGAGAAGTGGCGCCGCTGGCGTCAGTGGTCGAGTGTGAAACCCGATCCGAGGTCGCGCAGCAGCTGTCAAAAGTTTGCTCATTCCTGAACAATACTAATGAACATGAAGGAAAAATAATTTCCAAAAATTAAGAAATGCCCGACTGGAAAAATGAGTTCAATTCATAAAGAAATTCGATAAAGAAACAAGCAACCCGGCGCCACGTAGGGACGCCGTGTTGTTGATGGGTGGCCCGGCCCCCAAACCCCCCAAAAACGGCCCTCCGGGCCTTTTTCTCAGATGCTCCGGATAGTTTACACGTCACGCTCCGCTCTTTGTATGGTTCACGCGTCCAGCAGCGCACTCCGTACAGCTTGCATGTCGTACTGTTGCGCACTATACAGTATATACGTTAAACTGTCTCGCTCCAAGAAAATATTGTGAACACATATGAATGAACTCTAATACTATTCGACATTTTGTGTATTGAATATGCTTTTAATGTCAAGAGAGGTGGTAGCGTCTTAAGACAAGTGCATTTGCCTCTCTATGTACCGACCGACAAGACGCTGCGGCAGTATCTTGTACACGAAGCAACCCGTTTTAGCCCCTGTTTTTCGAGGTTAATATGTTGAATTGATAAAATAATAGCGTTTTTTAAGCTTTTTTTAGGTATGATCAGATACTGCAGCTAAAAATACTTCGTTTGAGACCAAAACCACCTTCGTACCTTCCCTCAGTGCAGTGATATCATGATTTGTATCACGAAACTTGTCACGAGACGTGTTAGCGTCTCGAGACAAGTACATTTACGATCGTCGAGACGCTACAAGTATATATTCCGGAGCCAACTCATTTTAGCCAGGTTTTCAACAGGTTATATGATTACAGCAACGAATTTCAAATGGTCTGCGAATGGATTATTCTGCAGGCAGATGCATTAGCTCAAAATATTACAATTGAGAATAAGTCGAATGCTGTAAGCTGTAGTAGTAACAAAGATATGTTCATTTAAACATTTTGTTTTTCAGAATTCATTCCAATTTAACACGGCACGCGCGCAACTTCATGCCGTACATGGCACGTGCGCAACATCACGCCGTACATACACGAATAGCGAACGCTGCCAACACACATAACACACAACCAAAACCAAGAAACGCAGTATATAACATAAATGTAGCAATAACCGCACGTCAAGAGACCGTGCCATTTTCGATGATGATTTAGCCAATTAAGGATAACGTGAACTAAAAATTACTGTGACCAACAAAGCTTATGTTTTCTATTTTCCAAAACATATGCATATATAATTACAGTAAAATATACTCATTTATTTATACATGGAGAACTGTGGAAAAGTGGAACCCAAAAAAACCCTCACGGGTAAAAAATTTATACAAGTACAATTACGCGACTGGCATTCCGCCCCAAAAATCACAATGGATAAAAAAAACTAGCGGTATACTGTTTATATGTGCAAAACGTGTTTAAATAAACTAAAAACATCGGCAGCATGTCATCTCAAGTACATGTATGTAGAGTTACAAGTACTGATCCCCAGGACCAGTACATGGATGGTTGACTACCCCCAACCCCGTGAAAATTCTAACAACTGAAGATAAAAATTGCGTGAAAAGAAGCGAAAAAAATTGACCTTAGTACTTAGTTTGTGAAATGTTGTCAATTGTTTCATTATTTAATGTTCATGGTATCATATCAACTCGCCAAGAACTAAGGTCAATTTGTTTTTGCACTTAAATTACCAAATTATTTTCAATTTTATTTATTTCTATTTTTGAATGTATCTTTTTCTCTCAATACAACAACTATTTAATTATTTTGCTTCCTCATAGAGGAAGCTTTGTTTTCATGAAAATTTTTTTTTTCGAGATTTTCATGTCACTACACTCAGAATGGGCCAAAACGTCGAGAAAAGTGATTTAGAAAAAATGTCTATATGTGTGTGTGTGTGTGTGTTACACGATCAACAAATGTAAACCTTTATAACTCGGGAATGCCTTGAGATATCAAGTTGAAATTTGGACCATAGATAGAGGGATCAAGCCTCATCGTTCATACAGATTTTTGTTAGAATCCACTTCATCGTTAAATTATTATGCGTTTTTTATTTTTTTGAAAAATGTCTGTTTACGCGATAACTCTTTCAATTTTTGAGATATTAATCTTAAAATTGGTACGAACTTGAGATTTCATACGCCGGTGATTGCTATTGAATTTGGTTAAGATCGGTTGAACCGTTAAAATTTTATGATGTTTTGAATTTTTCAAAAAATTGACATTATCGCTCTATTCTAACGTTTGCAAAACGTAAGATAGCGAGCTCAAATTTTGTATATAAATGAAACAGTATTCAGCCATTATATATGTATAATTTAGTGACGAACGGTATAAAATTTTTGATTTTATGGAATGTTGCATAAGTTTTAAAAATATACATTGTCTCATTCACTTTCGGAAACGCTCTAATAATCACGAAATAACGTAATAACGAAATAGAAAAAGTGTATCCACAACATGTATATTTATCTAATTAAAACAAGGATGCAAAGTAGAACCTTGCACATTGCTTCCGCATTATTTAAAGCTTCCTCTATGAGGAAGCCAAAAATTGAATAACATACTTCCTCATAGAGGTAGCTTTGTGAGAAGCGCAAAATAATGAGGAAGCAATGTGCAAGGTTCTACTTTACATCCTTGTTTGTGGTTATTATTATTATTTTAATAAATTTCTCTAAATGACAAATCCTCTTTATGTCAAAACTTTTTGCACGCATAAATAAAAATACCGCTCGCTTTTTTTCACGCGATTTTTATCTTTAGTTGTTAGAATTTTCGCGGGCTTGGGGGGTGGTCAACCTTCGACGTACTGGTCCTGGGGATCAGTACTTGTAACTCTATATACATGTACTTAAGATAACATGCTGCGGATGTTTTTTGTTTATTTCAAAACTTTTTGCACTGTAACAAAGTAGATTGTTTACAAGCTTCGCCCTGTAGGCCGGCTCGAAGGCCATCACACGCCGCCCATACTTGGTTTTTTTGTTATTTTGTAATTATATTCTAGATTTAGTACAGATTAATATTTTGTGTAGAGATCACGCTTTCCCTCTCCCCTCCCCATTGATATCCCTGGTATGAGTGCGTAGTTTTAAGGAACGAAGAGCAACGAGGCCATCAAGGACGAGATAGAGAGACTACGACAGCTTAGGCAGAGTGACGTGGGGAGAGTGTGGGCTGGAGAGCGCACCACCTGACCCCGGACAGCATCTACAGCCAGCTGATGAGTACACTCCGCACCACACGAGTAGCCTCCACGCTCGTGTGGACATATGTTGAAGTTAGCCGCCCAACTGCGTGAGTGTACTCGCACTACAAGGATCGCCAGCGGCAGTCAAACAGCCCGCGGCGATCACACCGTCCAGCTACGCTACACTGCTCCGCCACAGCACTGCTCGAGCGCCACTGACCAGCCACACTCGATCCGCTGATCGATGCCGACGCGCCGTAGTGCTCTCGAGCCGACAAACTCCCGAGGATCTCCGAAGGCCACTGAAAACATCGAAGAAGACGGAGAGGACATTTTTCCTCACTTCGAGCCTTGCCGTCCTCGCTGTTAGCCGTTTAATTAGAGTATATTTCGAGAGTGACCGGTGGGTATTGTCCCTGGTGCTATTTTTGTTTGTGTGTTTGAGTGATAATTGAGTGAGTAATTTTTGTGATATTTTGAGTCGCGTTTTTACTCCTTGTGCCCCGTATGTTTCGAGTTTAGATTTTATAGTGTGTATCGAGTTAACCGGCTGCCACCACGTGGAGACCGGCCTTTTTTTTCGAGAGCGTTAATTAGTGTTCATTTCGAGTGTTTTCTGCGTGCGAGGTAGTGTGGTGGTAATCGCGAATACCTCGGCGATATTTCTTTAGTCCGTTATTATTTCCCCCATTATTATTTTTGCTCGTTATTAGTCTCCCATTATTATTTTCGCCAGTTGTTATTTTCCCATTATTTTTGCCCTTATTATTCTTGCCCATTATTTTTGCCCATTATTAGTTTTGCCAGTGATTTCTTTTTTCCCATTATTATTTTCACCGCCATTATTTTTCCCATTATTACTTTCGCCGTTATTATTTTTCCCAACATTATTTTCGGCCGTTACTATTTTTCCCATTATTATTTTCGCCCGGCATCATTTTCCCCTTATTATTTTCCCGTTATTCTTTTTTGCCCTGTTAGTGAATATCCACCCCCCCCCCCCCTTCAGCCACACCGAGGTAATATTTAAGTAGCCGTCGACTTCGGGAATTCACGTCCTTGAGACCCGTCTCCTCTTCCAGCTAGCCGTGCCCGTTTATTATTATTATTATTATTATTTTTGAGTTCTATTTTCTTTCGTTTGGAATTATTAAATTATCGTGAAACGTAACCGGTAAAGTGACGTTGCTACACGATACGTAGCTGGCGCCCATTCTCCCCGTAGAGTCGATTATTTCTATTTCCCCCCCGTTAGCGAAAATTCCTCCCTTCCCCCTTGCCCTGATATTTATTTAATTCGAGTGATTATATTTAGTTTATTGAGAGTTATTTTATCGAGTTTTTCTTTTGTTTGTTATTGAGATTTTTGTTATTAAATAGACCTTTGGTATTTTTCTTATAACTATTTTCTGGTTTATTCTTTATTCTTTATTCTTCACTAACCCCTTCCCCCTCCTAATAAAAAGGGAAGCCGGGTATGGCACATATAAACAGTATACCGCTAGTTTTTTTTTATCCATTGTGATTTTTGGGGCAGAATGCCAGTCGCGTAAATGTACTTGTCTCAATTTTTTACCCGTGAGGGTTTGTTTGGGGATTTCACTACTTTTTGCATAGATTTTTATATCTCTCGCGACCGATCAATTCAGAATAAGGAAACTTGCAATTTACTTGCAGTTTTTGTATATTCCTTAGCATACAAATTTATTAGTACGACGGGCAATAAATAGATGGTTTCTCTTATTTTCCTTCCGCTTACCGAGGTGGAGTTTATAAAATTAAACAGATATCAATTCATCGTTTTCAAATTTTTGTCCCACTGTAAGGTAGGGTGCTACTACTCGGTTAGTAACATAAATTGTAATGCAAATTTCTTTTTCGCGGTTCTTTTTTTTTGTGTATAAGGTGAATGTACAAGTGGCCGCACACTTCGCAATCGTCGTACACCGTCGCATATGTTTCGATATATTAATAAAACCATGAAAAAAATTGCATTTGCAAAAATAGTTAAAGCATCGTCAATATTTACATGTCGTCTAGAATAATTGTCGATTGCCATATTGTGCAAATTATAATATAATTTATATTTATTCAGGCCCGCAAGTTGTGAAGATAGATTTGTCATATTTCTTATCGGAAATGCTAATAAAAGACTAAAGCTTTTTAGCTTCCAACATTTGGTTTTCACGCATTTTCGGTACAAAATATAGCCTATTTTGTTTAGGAAGAAACAAGCTATTTTATTGAACTGTTGTACCCAGAATTATTTAAGGAAATAGTTCGGTCGTTGACCGAACAAGTTCAGTGCACCGCTTAAACTTCGCCACGGAGCGAGCTAGAAATACGAAACCGTGTTTATTCGACGGAGCTGATTTTTCTCTGTGGTACGTTTTTTGCGGAACTCCGTTAGACGTTTTTGGAGCAATTGGGCAATCGAACGATTTCGAAAGAGCTCGCGCTTTGACTCAGCGCGGAGTCGGTATCGTTCGATGAAGCAATGTACGCGGAAGCAATAAATGAATACGCACCGATTTTAGGCAAATTGCTGGGAGTTAATCGGGAATAAGTTTAGTTTTCAATCGAACATCAAAGTGACCAGTCGGTCTTGGGTCAGACTCGCGCATAAGTAACGAAATCGAGACGAGCTCAATATTGTAATACACTATATTGTAATCTGTTTAAATAAATCTTCTTAAGATGATGTGCTACTACTCGGTCGGTAACAAAAACTGTAAAGCGTTGTTTTTGGTCACAATTGATATTTCAGGCAAAAGACGAGAAGTACTGACTGAGTCTTGGTACTCTGCAGTCAGTACTTCTTGACTTTTATTCGAAAAATCAACCGTGACGAAGAATAACACTTCGGGAAGATTCAGCTATCTCACTTGCACTTATAGCGATTTGAGAGAGACAGAAGATATGTAACACATCACCTTAACGTCACGTTATTTACTTGAGTCCAACTCTTTATTGGCAAACGATCCCAATAAATAAAATATATGTTAAATTGACCCCCTGCGGGCATAACATTGGTGGCAGCGGTGGGATCTGCCAAAGTGAACGTAAAAGTTAAAAGTAACAATAACAATTATAGTGCGGGGTAACCGACGCAAGTGCAACAGTCATTACGCCTGAAATTTACATAAGATGGTGAAGAAAACCCAGAGCCAAACTTAACTTGTTGACGTTGCGTTGAGGGCCTGGTGCAATTCAACACGCGGACTTTGGATTGTAAGTAAATAGTGAAAAGATAAAGTGATGTAGCGGCTTGACAGCAAGAGTCAGCAAAGTAAAATTGAAAGAAAAATTGTGTGAAAAGGGACATCGGGGCATATGAGTGCTCCCAACACGGTAAGGCCGGACAGAAGTTTTGGTTCAGCACGATGGGCAAACACGCTGGACACGATTCTGCCGAGTATACAGATTGACGGGATAGACAGACTGGAAGGTGCCTTACAGGATATCGCACATCGCACCAGCCGGGCGCTGGGCGAGCCGTCATCGAGATCACTATACAACCGAATACCACGTAGTGTTCAAAGGGCAGTAACACGAAGTCAAACATTCGAACGTGGAGTTAATATAAGACGAGGCTC
The DNA here is from genome assembly GCA_963970395.1 of Ephialtes manifestator. Taxonomy (NCBI): domain Eukaryota; kingdom Metazoa; phylum Arthropoda; class Insecta; order Hymenoptera; family Ichneumonidae; genus Ephialtes; species Ephialtes manifestator. The sequence continues at coordinate 12,090,649 of OZ019973.1, forward strand.
CGAGTTTAACGAGGAAGAGATTGACTTCAGTCTTTTTGAACGATGAAACGAAATGGCGGAGGCAAACGCCGAAGCAGCACCAGTAGCTAACGAGGGTTTAGCAGCCAGAAACAACGAAGCATCGGGGAGAATTGTGAACGTTGAAATCCAACGTCTCATGCAACTAACGCCTACCGTCGGAAACGGAACCCTGAACCAAGCTGGGCATAGGCAAGAATTTTCTCCAAGAAGAACAACGCTCAACGTAGGACGGAACATCCACGATTGGGACTGGGACCCGAGCGTCCTGGAATCTCGAAGGGAAGGAGAAAATAGAAACCTCCCGAGATTCGCTGATCCGTCAACTCGAAGAGAAGGTAATTCCGCTGCGCCGAATGGGATAACGGCGTCCGACAGAGATGAATTGCAACGAAGAATACAACGATTAGCAGAGGAGGTTGCAGAATTATGTGAACAACCTAGACGAGGTGATAGACATGTTGGTGCAAGAGGCAACAGTGAGCTTTTAGCAAGGGCTTGGACTTTGGAACCAGGAGAAGCCCTCAAGCTTATCAGAAATTTCGATGTAAATGACCCCTCAAAATTGAAAGGATTTTTGAGATCAGTGGAAGCAGCATTTGACAAAGTTGAGCAGCGGCATCACGCAGATTTGCTTGAATTTGTGCTGAGTAGTAAGCTGGACGATCGTGCTATGCGAGAAACAGAACATAAGACCATCGAGACTGTGAAGCAGTTACGTGACGAACTCGAAGCGCTCTATGGTAAGCAAAAATCTTTAGCAGCACTACAGATCAAGTTCAACTCGCTTCGCCAGGAGCCGTCCGAAGCAATAAGTGTTTACGCCGGCAGAGCAAAGCAGATTACAATGGAGGTGACCGAAAAACTGTGTGAGATCGTGAATACCGATATTGAAGCGCGAGCAGTTGAAAAAGTTATACGCAAGTGTGGACAGATGAATTTTGAGAACGGTCTGCATGGTCAGTCGCAGACTTTGGTAAGATCAAGAAACTATTATACGTTGCACGAGTCAGTGAACGGTGCAATAGAAATAAGTAAAATGGTGCAAACGGGTACTGCGAAATCTGACAACTCGCGCCCGCTAACGCGAAAAACTTTGCCATCTGATGCGTTCGCAGAACGTAAGTGTTTTTTGTGTGACAAGCCGGGACACATTGCACGTGATTGCCCGAGTGCTAAAGAACGACGGAGCATAATATTTCCTCCTCCAGTACCGACGAGGAGGAGTGTAAATATCGTGAACGAGAGCTGCCATTTTTGTTTAGAGATGCCAACCGAGAAGGCGAATCCTCAGAGGGACACCGTCGATATCAGGAAGGACAGCAGCTCAGATAAAACATCTGGTAGCAACAACGGTGAAAACAAAATCAAGACACTAGGTATGTTGAAGATAAATACCATCACCGTATTACCTAGACTCGTAAGAGGAGCAAGGGAAGAAGGGAACCGCCGCAAGGTATTTGTGCAGCCGAAATAAATCAAAATCAGCAAGAAAAGAAGAAAGCGACAACGACAGAAAAGTATAGCGACCTCCGCTTAGCCAGAGAGGACATCGTGAAACATCGCGTGTGTAGCGCATGTGGAAAGAGTGAGCGCGCTACAAGCAACCGTGGTAGTGAAAGACCTATGTTTAAAATGCGCGAAGAGAGACCAAGAAATAAAATAGTGTCCGAAAAGTGCTTCAGCTGGAAGTAAAATGCGAAGATTAGTGGACATTAAGAAATTTTACCAAAAATTAATCAATTGTTTTACAATGTATGTGAAAAATGGGAAGTGTAAAAGTTTGCATCGAAAATATGTAAGAGGGAAAATAGTGCGAACTTATTATAAAAGAGGGAAAATTTGTCAAAAACGTAAACGTGGGTAGTGCTGATAGTAAATGAAATATGTGTTTGGAGATCCGTAATATGAATAGTGTATTAAGAATACGAAATAATAATAATGTATGGAACGCAGTATGAGTGAGACGCTCAACGACAATCATTGTACTCGAGTGTAAAATGTGAGTCTACCCCCGAGTTAGCATCTGGTAACGGAGGCCAATGTTCGGAAATGTATGGTAGGAAAAGGAAAAAAAAATCTCATACGCGATTTTTTTTTCTTCAAGGGGGGAGGGATATTGTGCCCAGAATTATTTAAGGAAATTGTTCGGTCGTTGACCGAACAAGTTCAGTGCATCGCTTAAACTTCGCCACGGAGCGAGCTAGAAATACGAAACCACGTGTTTTCGACGGAGCTGACTTTTCTTTAGGGTATTCCGTCAGACGTTTTTGGAGCAATTGGGCAATCGAACGATTTCGAAAGAGCTCGCGCTTTGACCCCGCGCGTAGTCGGTATCGTTCGATGAACCAATGTACGCGGAAGCAATAAATGCATACGCACCGATTTTAGGAAAATTGCTGGGAGTTAATCGGGAATAAGTTTAGTCTTAGATATTGTAATACACGATATTGTTATCTGTTTAAATAAATCTTCTTAACTTAACGTTATTTACTTGAGTATAACTCTTTATTGGCAAATGATCCCAATAAATAAAATATATGTTAAATTGACCCCCTGCGGGCATAACAGAACCCTTGATATTCGTGTCAACATAGATTTAACAATATTGTAACGAAGTCCTATCCTTTTCGTATTGTTCCTCTTTCTCGCCGGCTCTCCGTACGTCTGATCCGCTCGCCCGTACTCTGATTTATTGCTTCCTGCACTGCACCTAGGCCCTACGCCGCGCAACTGTCCCTTGACTTTCCTAAGACGCAATCATCACCAACTGCATTCCAATCCCACTACATACGTGACTCCTCCCCGAATTCTTTCCCTGAAAGCGCGTTTTATCGCCTCTTTCCCACAGATACCTCATTGGGACCCAGCTAGCCCGCCACCTGCATTTCTTGGAATTCAGTCACACGTGCATCTTAACCCTCGTAGCACTTTCCAGACTTCTTCCCAAAATTCCTCCCCACTATCACCATTTTCCCACGATTGACTCTTTATAAACACCTCCCGCGTTATTTCGTTAGTCAGTAAGTCTCCGAACCTTTGTAAGAACGTTACTCTGTTCTTTTTGCATCAGAATAATAAACGTTGTTACCAGTATCAATTCAGTGTCAACCGAGTCTTTCCCTCCTAAAACCGCGTTCCGTAGCAGAGTCTGCTGCTCGTTATCTAAAGTTAATTAAATAAAACATCCGCGACGTCACAATATATTCTTCCTCTTTTATGACTGGGTCAGGCAAATCATTTATTGTACCGGTATTTCAAAGGCTGTGCGAATACTGTTGCGGACGTTCGAAGTGGACATTCCCAGTAAACGCACAACAAATTTCACAGTTTATTTATTTGATAGCTTTATATAATTCTTCTGATATTTTCGCTTTTAAGTACGTTTTATTATAATAATCATTATTCAAAGCTCCATCATAGTATGTTACAATACCCATACGGTAAAACTTTTTCTGATAAATGTGAATTTACAGCATGAGCCCAAGCCCGTGCAGAAATTAGTTCGGGCAGCCGCGATTAAATAAGGGGCCTTTTTAGGTATAAACGTGGCATCCACAATAGGAAATCTACTCTAGAACCCTACTAGGCTCAACAGAGGCGGCCACAACAAACTTCGGGGCCTAATCAGGCTTAAATGTGGAACCCTCATTAGGGTCGCCCATATTGAGCCTCTAAAGGGTAGTACTTTCAAGCGTGACTACCCGCGTAGAAAAAAAGAATCTTGTGAAGAATCTTTTAAAGAATCTTAAAAAAAATCTTGAAAGAATCTTTAAAAGAATCTTTAAAGGAATCTTGAAAAGAATCACGTATAGGATCCGGAGCAAGACTCTTTTCAAGATTCTTTTCAAATTTTTTTCCAGATCAAAACTCCGAATTTTTGTAATTTCTTGAGTTTAATTCAGTTGATTAGTCATATTTGATTGATCAGATCCGAAAAATAGCGTGATTTGATGAGATTAAAGCGATAAAATGAGAAAAAAAAAAAAAAAAAATGTTGATCGTGGGACTTGAACCCAGGTCCCTCGGCGTACTATCCCGTTATCTTATCTATTCAACCACATCATCTTTCTTGGATAGCAGTAAAATTAAATGATATATGAGTGTCACTTGCTTTTTCAGAACTTTGTTTTTTTTTCGGAAATTACGGCGCGATGCGCGTTACCACTTTGCACCGTTTCACAGTATCTAGTTTCATTAAGAATTCATCTTTCACATTCAGTTATTGCTCCCTCATAAAAGAAACTTTATTTGCGAGAAAACATACGTTCCAAGATTTTCAAGTCAGGACACTCAAAATAGTCCAGAACGTCGAGAAAAGTGGTTTAGAAAAAATAAATAAGTGCATTCCGCAAACCTAAACCTTAAAATACATGAACCTGGTCTTCAAAAGTGTCCAGGTTTATTGCTTCGAAGCTCTCAGTGTCCAGATTGACCTCTCCATAGTTGTCGGTGTCCAGGTCGACCTCTCCGTAGTTTTCGGTGTCCAGATCAACTTCTCCATAGTTGTTGGTGTCCAGGTCGAACTCTCCATAGTTTTCGGTTTCCAGGTCGATATCTCCATGGCTTTCGGCGTCAGGATCGACATCCCGATGGCTTTCGATGTCCAGGTAGACATTTCTATGGCTTTCGGTATCCAGGTCGATATCTCCACGACTTTGAACATCAGGGTCGACATGTCCATGGCTTTTGGTGCCAAGTCGATATTCCCATGATTTTCGATGTCCACGTCGATATTTCCATAGTTTTCGGTGTCCAGGTTGATCTCTCCTTAATTTTCAGCGCCTAGGTGGATGTGCAGCACCTGGACACCGAGAAATATGGCGAGGTTCACGTGGACACCGAAAACTATAGAGAGGTCGACCTGGACACCGAAAACTATAGAGGGGTCGACGTAGGTACCGAAAACTATGGAGATGTCGATCTGGATGCCGAAAACTATGGGGAGGTCGACCTGGACACCGAAAAGTATAAAGGGGTCGACGTAGATACCGAAAACTATGGATATGTCAATCTGGATACCGAAAACTATGGAGATGTCGACCTGGACACCGAAAATTATGGAGAGGTCAGCCTCGACACTGGCAAAAATAGAGAGGTTGACGTGGACACCGAAAATTATGGAGAGGTCGACCTCAACACCAAAAACTATGGAGACGTTGATCTGGATACCGAAAACTATGGTGAGGTCAATCTGGACACTGAGAGCCTCGAAGCAATCAACCTGGACACTTTTGAAGACCAGGTTCATGTCTTTTAAGGTTTTTGTTTGCGGAATTTAATTATTTATTTTTTCTAAACCACTTTTCTCGACGTTCTGGACTATTTTGAGTGTCCTGACTTGAAAATCTTGGAACGTATGTTTTCTCGCAAATAAAGTTTCTTTTATGAGGGAGCAATAACGGAATGTGAAAGATGAATTCTTGATGAAACTAGATACTGTGAAACGGTGCAAAGTGGTAACGCGCATCGCGCCGTAATTTCCGAAAAAAAAACAAAGTTCTGAAAAAGCAAGTGACACTCATATATCATTTAATTTTACTGCTATCCAAGAAAGATGATGTGGTTGAATAGATAAGATAACGGGATAGTACGCCGAGGGACCTGGGTTCAAGTCCCACGATCAACATTTTTTTTTTTTTTTTTTCTCATTTTATCGCTTTAATCTGATCAAATCACGCTATTTTTCGGATCTGATCAATCAAATATGACTAATCAACTGAATTAAACTAAAAAAATTACAAAAATTCGGAGTTTTGATCTGGAAAAAAATTTGAAAAGAATCTTGAAAAGAGTCTTGCTCCGGATCCTATACGTGATTCTTTTCAAGATTCCTTTAAAGATTCTTTTAAAGATTCTTTCAAGACTTTTTTTTTAAGATTCTTTAAAAGATTCTTCACAAGATTCTTTTTTTTCTACGCGGGTAGCCTAGTAGGGTCCCTACTACAATTAGGGCAATCTAGAAAGGGCCAAGTTCGAGCCCTAACTATATTTCTGCACGGGAGGCGAGTATTGCAATCATATGAGTGAAGAAAAACTTTTCCCAATGAATATTGTACTTACAAATTTTTACTCCACTATTCATGATATAAAAATATTCATTCAGCAATACAGCAAAAAAAATCTGTTAAGTTAGTCCATACAGCTGTAACATAGACACCTTGATACATCTCTAGCATACAAGATTTTTCTTTAGCATAGACTTTTTGATACAGCTTTAACGTACAAAATTTTTCTTTAGCATACACATCTCTTACGCTGTATCCAAAACTCTATGCTAAAGAAAATTTTTGTTTATACAGCTCTAGCGTACAAGATTTTTGTTTAGTGTAGACATCTTGTATGCTGTATACCAAAGTCTACAAGACTTACAAAGTATACAAGATGTATACAAGAAGGAAAATCTTGTACTCTAGAGCTGTTTCAACAAGTCTACGCTGTATCCCAAAATCTATGCTGAAGGAAAATCTTGTACACTAGAGCTGTATTAAAGAGTCTATGGTGCAGCTGTATCAAAAAACTTCTACGCTCAAGAAAAATGTTCTTCCCTACAGCTGTATTGAGTAACTTTTTGGAAGAATTTTCTCCAGGGTAAATATCTTTTATGCTAGAGATAAATCTATTACATGGCGGCTGTAACTAATAAACACGTTGTGCGAATGTGTCTTCTGGTGTTCAAGCACTAGCACATAACTGTACACTGATACATTCCACTTTTCTACAGTTCTCCATGTATAAATAAATAAGTGTATTTTACTGTAATTATATATGCATGTGTTTTAGAAAATAGAAAACATAAGCTTTGTTGATCACAGTAATTTTTAGTTCACGGTATCATTAATGGGTTAAATCGTCATCGAACATTGCACGGTCTTTTGACGTGCGATTATTGCTACATTTATGTTACTAGGACTTTATTGTGGCTCGCGCGCTACGCGCGCTCGCAATCTCTCCCGCCGAACTCAGAATATTCACGATAGCATGATACGCTACTGCTTGGTCGTTAAACCGAAACTGTAAAGTGTCATCCACAATTGATCTTTTGGGTAAAATATGAGAACTACTGACTGTGTCTGAACGACGGAAGGAAGAATTGAAGGACTTATAATTATCCGGGCTTAGGGTCCCTCCCCCCCCCCGCCCCTACGCCCCTGCCATTCCCCCTCCCGCTCCGTCTCCCCGCTCCGCCTCGGCCCTCCGGGGTCTCACAGATCCCCCTGAATTTTTCTAATAATTCGGGCTTGGGGTCCCTTGAGGGACTTGGAAAAATTCGGGCTTGGGAACTATTGAGGGACTTGGAAAAATGCGGGCTTGGAAGCTATTAAGGGACTTAGAAAAATTCGGGCTTAGGGCCTTAGAGGGACTTAGAAAAATTCGGGCTTGGGGCCATTTAAGGACTTAGAAAAAATCGAGAAAATTTTTGAAAAATAGTACCAAAATTGTCAAAAATAGGATTTTTTTTAAATACGTTAAAATTTTTGAAAAATAGGAAAAATTAACCAAAAATACACCAACATTTTTTTAAAATAAGAGTAATCTTGTCAAAAATAAACCTAAATTTTTCCTAAAATATGTAGAATTTTTCAAAAATAGGCCTAACTTTGTCATACATAGACCTAAATTTGACAAAAACAGGCAATTTTTTTTTTCTAAAATAGGCAAATTAAAAAAAAATACATCAAAATTTTTCAAAAATAAGACTAAACTTGTCAAAAATAGGTATAATTTTTCAAAATGTATATAACAGGCCTAAACTTGTCAAAAATAAACAATTTTTTTTTCTAAAATAGGCAAATTTTTTCAAAAACACACAAAATTTTTCAAAAATAGGCAATTTTTTCAAAAATAGGCCAAAATTTTTCAAACAGACCAACATTTTTTAAAAATAGGCAAATTAAAAAAAATACACCAAAATTTTTCAAAAATAAGACTAAACTTGTCAAAAATAGACCTAAATTTACGTAAAATAGGTATAATTTTTCAAAAATAGGCCTGAATTTGTCATACATAGACCTAAATTTGTCAAAAATAGGCGATTTTATTTCTAAAATAGGCAAATTTTTTCAAAACTAAACAATTTCTTTCAAAAATACACCACATTTTTTAAAACATTGGTCTAATTTTTCAATAATATGACTAAATTTTTCAAAAATAGGCAAATTTAAAAAAAAATACACCTAAATTTTTCAAAAATAAGACTAAACTTGTCAAAAATAGGCAATTTTTTTCTAAAATAGGCAAATTATTTCAAAAACAGGCAAAACTTTTCAAAAATAGGCAATTTTTTTCACAAATACACCACATTTTGTCAAAAATCGGTCGAATTTTTCAAAAATAGGCAAATTAAAAAAAAAATACACCAAATTTTCTCAAAAACAGGCGAATTTTTTCGATAACGGACAAATTAAAAAAAAAATACACCAAATTTTCTCAAAAACAGGTAAATTAAAAAAAAGGCAAATTTTTTCAAAAACGGATGAATTTTTTAAAAAATCGGCAAATTTTTTCGAAAATACACTATTTTTTTTTAAATAGGCCTAAATTAAAAAAAAATAGGCCTAAATTTTTCAAAAACAGGCCCTACAGGCCCCAAAGGATTTGGGGTCAGTACTTGGATGATCGACCGCTTCTAGCCCGAATTATTCTATAAGTCCCTCGATTCTTGACACGACGGCGGCGGCCGCGGCGGCGAGATCTTTTTATAATATAGAGATATACTGCATCTCTTGTTTATGGTTGTATGTTATGTGTGTTGGCAGCGTTCGCTGTTCGTGTACGTGCGGCGTGAAGTTGTGCACGTGCCGTGTTAAATTGAAATAAATTCTGAAAAACGAAATGTTTAAATGAACATATCTTTGTTAATAGTACAGCTTACAGTACTGGTTTTAGTCTCAATCGTAATATTTTGAGCTAATGCATCTGCCTGCAGAAGAATCCATTCGCAGAGCATTCGAAATTCGTTGCTGTAATGATATAACCTGTTGAAAATCTGGCTAAAATGAGTTGGCTCCGGAATATATACTTGTAGCGCCTCGACGATCGTAAATGTACTTGTCTCGAGACGCTACCGCGTCTCGTGTACAGTAATTTTTTGTTATGTCCTAGTGCTTGATCACCAGAAGACCCATTCGCACAACGAGTTTATTAGTTACAGCCGCGATGCAGTAGATTTATCTCTAGCATAAAAGATATTTACCCTGGAGAAAAACCTTCCAAAAAGTTACTTAATATAGCTTGTGACGTGATTTTTTGGTAAATCGCGTTCACAAGAGTATTTTGTTGGCGATATTGTCGCTGTTCCGTCGCTGCCCTCCTCGAGATCTGGATCTCGTTACGGATAACCACGAGCTCTAGAGTAGAGCTTCCGTTCTTGAGTTCCGTTCTGTTTTTTTTTTTGGTAAGGACAAAATGCTCGGCATATTCGAACTTGTCGCGAGGATGAGAGCTCATCGAAACGAGCAGCCCGACAAGTAAGAATTGCCGGCAAAGGTCTTGCAGTTAGTTTTAGACCGGTGCAAGTCCGGCGCCCGATAGCGAGAGTGCATTGCGCTGGAGAACGGGTGGCGAGTTGTTAGCTTTTGGCATAGGATGGGGCATCCTAGTGTCCAGTAAGTGTGAAGTATAGGCCCGTTCTCGCGTGAAGCACCAAGGGAGGCAGCTGTTTAGATTTTCAAAGTTACCGGCATTAATTGCGCTCCCGTAATAGTTAAGAAATTATTCGAGTGAGAGAGGGCAGTAGCTCACGGTCAAGGGATTTTGGAAGGATCGAAATAATAATCATGATGAGCTCCCGATGATTACTCGAATTAATCAATCTTGCTCGGGACACCGCCGAGGTGCCTCGAGTAGTCAATACGCTCCCGTGTTGACAAGTTTTTCGGTAGCTCGCGCGCGCGGTTCCGCGTAGTTCTCGGTACTCGATAGTACATCGTGTGTTAGCGTTAAGCTGAGTTCTCGTGTTTTCGTCATGTGCTATGTGGGCCATGCCTACTCGTGCAGTGACAGGGTTGATTTTATTAAAATAAAATTAACCGTTCTCGTGCCTGGTGCAGTGTAGTTAGTGCCTTGCTGTTCCCGTGTCCCTCCTGGGAGGATGGTTTTCGCTCCTCAGGTTCTTTGGAATATTATTGGGTGAGTCGTTCCCGTTATTTATTTAATTCACCGATTTCGCGAATATTTTCGGAAAAGTTCTCGTGCGGCCGAGTACGGCCAGCTAGTGACGGCTCCGCAATACCCGCGCATTGCTATGCCACGTGTGATTGCCGTTCGCTCTCGACGCGTTTTGCCGGTTCTCGCGCATTATTTAATGCACCACAATTTGTTGTATGGCTCCCGAAATTTTTACTCAATATTATCAGTTCCCGGGATTCGTTTTAACGAAAAATAAGCTATTTATTGGGCCAACCTGGACCCTCTCTACCACGACCAAGCAGCCTGAGCGGCCGTGCATTTCCGCAACCGTTCGCTCCCGCAAGTGCATCCCGTTGCGTTTGCTGCTTTCACGCGTCCCTAAAAAGTAGCAATGTTCTCGTTTTTTTTTTGTGTGTTGCGTTCTCGATCGGCAGTTATGCTCCGACTGCCGATTTTATTGGAATCGAGCTTGCTCCACTCGATTCCGCGGGCAAACCGGTTCGTCAATACCGGTGGAACAAAAATTGACTGGCGCCTACCGGGTTTACGGATGCGCGAGCGAGGGTGGGCGGCCGAAGGTGACAGTTCCCGTCTATTTTATTCTTTTCTATTTAACTTATCGCTACGCTCACGAAAAATACGTCACAAGCTGCAGCGTAGAACATTTTTCTAGAGCGTCGAAGTTTTTTTATACAGCTGCACCATAGACTTTTTAATAGAGCTCTAGTGTACAAGGTTTTCCTTCAGCCTAGATTTTGGGATCCAGCGCAGACTTATTGAAACAGCTCTGGCGTACAAGATTTTTCTTCAGCTTAGACTTTGGGATACAGCGTAGACTTCTTAAAACAGCTCTAGCGTATAAGATTTTCCTTCCTGTATACGTCTTGTTAACTTTGTAAGTCTTGTAGACTTTGGGAAGATGTCTACACTAAAGAAAAAATCTTGTTCGCTAGAGCTGTATCAACAAAATTTTTCTTTAGCATCGACTTTTAGATACAGCGTAAGAGATGTGTATGCTAAAGAAAAATCTTATACGCAAAAGCTGTATCAAAAAGTCTACGGTAAAGAAAAATCTTGTATGCTGAGCTGTATCATGGTGTCTATGCTACAGCTGTATCGACTATTTTTACAGAATGTTTTTTTGCTGTATTGCTGAATGAATATTTTTATATCATCAACAGTGGACTAAAAATTTGTAAGTACAATATTCATAGGGAAAACTTTTTCTTAACTCATGTGATTGCAATACTCGCCTTTGACTTATGCTGCAAATTCACATTTATCAGAAAAAGTTTTACCGTACTGGTGTAGTAACATACTATGATGGAGCTTTGAATAATGATTATTATAATAAAACGTACTTAAAAGCGAAAATATAAGAATTATATAAAGCTGTGTGTTGGAGAATCCGTCAGCGGACGGCTCTCTCCGCGGGCGCCCACGGCGCGGCAGCACCTCGCGGGCAGCGACAACGCGACGCTCGCTTGACTCCAGCGCGAGAGTCGGTGATTTGATTCGCGCTCATGTCACCACGCGTGCTTACCGGCTTTTAGTTCTTCTTCCGATTTGGATCGCGCATACGTTACATTAGTAGACAGCTCTCGGCTTCATCTCAAACAAAGTTTTACTCAGTTAATTGTTCCGCTCACGAGTAATCAACGCTGCTCAATAACAACAGCTTGACTCGCTCAACTCATTGTGTTCTGCTCATCGTGCTCGACCGGCGATTAATATAATCGTCCGGGAAACTCGATCTTGTTGTGACCGCTCACCGTGTTACGAGCCAATACCACTCGTTTTTAGTATGAGTTGAACAGACTCTGGTTGGTCCGTTTACTTTTGCTGCCTAGCGAATAGAAATTCGTGTCTGAGGAGCGGGAAAATAATTATGAATTTAAACTACTCAATCACTCAAATAAAACACAATTTAATTTAAACACTTTTACATAAATACACTAAATTTCATATTGTACCGCATATTTCAGCACGTTAACTTTTATTTTATTTAATACACAGATATTATTTAAAACACCGAATTTATAAACACTTTTGTAAGAACACTCTACCGTACTTCGATGCGCGACACGAAGTACTAAATTCCGGAGCGATGTTAAAAGCGCGAACGTTGTCATGAGACTATCTCTTCGACGCCGTGACTCTTCGAAACTCAATTTCCTCCCCTAGAGATAGTGTTTCTGTGATTGGTTAGAAGTTAAGAAGTGGGGTTTTGAAGTAAGGGTAGAAGACGCGCGTGGGCCCAAGCGACTGAGGGTCGCACGGTCCCAGCGCGGGTACCGCGAGAAGACCTGGAAGACTCAAGGGCCAGCGTCCTTCGTGACATGAAACAGAAGGGTCTTCGCGACTCGCTACGGACCTCCGGTGGTAGTAAAACATTTGGCGACCAGCTTCCATCAGCGTGTGGTCGAGTACCGAGGTCCGTGGATTGAAGATTTCTTTGTGGAAAACTCGAAGAGATTTATAGCTGTTCTGGCTAACGTTAAATTCGAGATAAGTCGTGTTCAAGAGAGGCACTTCTTTAAGGAGGTTGGATACCCAACTCAAAATGATAAAAACGTGCTCAAATTTTTGGAGGATACTCGTCGATAAAAATCACATCTCCATGCCAAATTCAATGGCAATCGTCTAGATGGTTATCGAGAAATTAATTATTGAAATTACACTCTTATACATGGGCAACATAGCAGAAACTATATGCACCTCCAAAGCTATGCTCAAAAGTATACTAAAAAAGATGCAAAGTAGAACCTTGCACATTGCTTCCTCATTATTTTTCGCTTTTTACAAAGCTCCCTCTGTGAGGAAGCAGTATGTTATTCAATTTTGGCTTCCTCATAGAGGAAGCTTTGTAAAAAGCGAAAAATAATGAGGAAGCAATGTGCAAGGTTCTACTTTGCATCTTTTTTTTTTATACCTTGTGTCTCTTTTGCAGAGGTGTTTTATACAGCTATAAATCACCTCTGCAAACACCGTTACATCTAATTTTGATTAGATACAAATTTTTGTCGTACTTTCTCAACTTTTCCGGAAGTTATAGCGAAAATCTACATTTTTTTTAAAATGAAAAATGGTGTAAAATCCGAACGACTTTACCGATCATCACCAAATTTGGTACATGGCATTTCTGAATGTTATTTTTCGTCTGTACAAAATTTCTGTTCATTTGTTGAAATTCGACGTAATTTAGAGCAAAATGTATTTTTTTCGAAAAATTCAAAATTCTATAAAATCGGAACCGCTGTACCGATTTCGCTGAAATTCAATACCAAACGTCATTTAACGTGTCTTCATTTATAAAGAACTATTTAGCTAAATTGGCGAACTTTTACGAAAGTTAGAGCGATCACGACATTTTTTGAAAAAATTAAAAATTGCATAAAGTCTGTTTACATTGATACATTTAATTAAAAATCACGTCAATAACAGAGGAGTCAATACTCTACCTGCGTGCAAAATTTTAGCTAGATCCATCGTGCCGTTCGTGAGTTATGGGCAATTGAATTTTCAGTGTCTGGATACATACACACACACACACACACACACACACACACACATACACACATACAGACATATTTTCTAGACCACTTTTCTCGAATTTTTAGGTGATTCTAAGCATACTGACATGAAAATCTCGAAAAAAAAATTTTTCACGAAAACAAAGCTTCCTCTATGAGGAAGCAAAATGATAAAAGATTGTTATTAACAGAACCAAATCATACCTTGTATTTTTGAGAAGAAGTTTTACGAAGACCGAAATGATTCGTCTGCTTGGTTGCCGAGAAAACGTAAAAACAAAACTGCTCGAATAGTATACAACGATGTACGCCAGTGAACGCGCGTCACGGACCTCTCTCTCGCTCATAGCGTCCCCGGCAACCCGCGCACCACTTGGCCTTTCCGCGCACCTCCCCGCCAGAAAGACGGTATCCAACCTCCTTAATCCTCCTTTTCGTTTTTGAGTCACGTCGTTTTGAAGATACTCGCATTTTCGTTTTTACAATACCTACACGTGTGCTGCAGAACTCCTTATCCTTATGCTGGTACTATTACATTACAATATTCAACTTATACAATAGCTATATATATTCTGAAGGTAGATATATTCTTTCCTCTGGAACTCTTCAGATTATTAATGTTCTTGGCATTCGCCCAAGCTCTCGGGGAAACCAGAGTAAAACCCGAGAGAGAACATATTCTTAATTAATAGTATGTACACAAATATACAAGTACTTATCAATAACTATATTCTAAAACATATTATTTAATTTGTAGGTCTGTGTCAGAGTAACGGGCAGCTCGTAAACGGTTGAATTTATATTTCAAATATTGCGCCGATGCTGGCAGATACGTGCCGAGCGTGCGCTCGTCACACCTCCCCCCTTAAAGAAAATGTCGCTTCTCTGGAGAACGACTTTTACACGATTGAAAATTGTTATTGTTACTCATTTTCGTCATTGGCTGGGATTGCTGCGTGTTTTAGTTCATCCAAGTGCACGATTTTAGTCCGGTCATTTCTAATTCGAATTTCGGCATTGCGTTCCCCGAGTAGTCAAATAATTTCGTAGGGCCCGGTGTATTGAGGGTCGAACTTACTTATACTCGGTTCCTTAAGAAGATACACGTGTTCCCCGACGCAAAACTTTTGATTGTTAATTTTTTGATCGTAGTATCGCTTTGACCTCCATTTAGCAGCGTTTAAACGCTCGACTGCTTTCGATTGAGTATCGGATAGTTTTCTAAGGAAATCGTCGAGGTGCTCCATATATGTAGTATGTTGTGTACCGCGACTGAAGCTAGAGGGTATGTTTGCCTCTTTCCCGAAAATTAGAGTGTGAGGAGGAAAGCCGGTTGACTCGTGTGTTGAAGTGTTATAACTAAAAATAGCATAACGTAGCCATGTATCCCAGTTTTGCTCATTACCGAATTGTTTCAAGTACTCCACGAGTGAGTGATGACTGCATTCGAGGGAGCCCAGAGACTCTGGGTGAAACGCGGTAGACTCGATTTTGTTTATTTTAAATACTTTGCAAATTGTTTGCATGATTTTGCTGATAAAATTGCTCCCTTGGTCAGTGTGGAGATTTTTGGGGCAAGCGAAACGCGTAATAAACTGCTCAGATAAAGCGCAAGCTACTGTTACTGAATCGATTGTTTTTCGGGGAATCGCGTCGCAATATTTCGAGAAGTTATCTTGAAAAGTCAAGATATATTTGTTTCCTCTCTCTGTCACAGGCAATGGACCTACTATATCCATCTGAACCCTCTCGAAGGGCTCGGTTGGCGTATCTGTGATTTTCATAGGAAGGCGCGTCTTTGTTCGCACGAGCTTATACTCCTGACAGTTTTTGCATTCTCTGATAAATTTACGAATTTCGTCTCGCATCCCCTCCCAATAATAATCGGCTCGGATGCGCCAGTAAGTCTTCGCGGCCCCTTTGTGCCCACCCACGGCCGATTCGTGGTATTCGCGGATTATGTTTCCGCGTTCCTCCTCGCGTGGCTGCTTTATTTCGCCTGAACAGACTATAATTTTTCGACCGGTCTCTGCAAAGGCTTCTCTAAATAATTTTTCAATTTGAAGCCAAGATAATTTATCCAGACCGTTGCCAGTTTTCATGACTCTAATACTCGAAATATCCAAATACTCGACAGCGTGTTTTAAGGCTTCAATGGCTGATGCGACATTACATAAATACGGGCGTTCATCAAAAGTGTTTTTTACTGCGAGATTGAAAATACACCGATTTTTAACAGAGACGGCCACAACTTGGCCCATTTTGTGTTCGACTGATTTGATTGATTCTATATCGAGCAGGCCTGCGTCTCTTAATTCGCGACTTACGGCAGTCGTAAAAATACAATCAGCAGAAACAAAATTTATTACGTTACTTTTTCCAGTTGTTAACTTTTCTTTACTGTATGAGATACATGAACTTTCTATGACGTACACGGGCTTTACTACTGAGCTATTTCCCTGGCTACTGTCCATAAGTTTGGGGCTTACACCATCCACCTCCGAGGTTCCCGACGATGTCCAATGCATGCCGTCAGCCGGAACCGCCGGATGAGCATTGCCTTCACTCTTTTCCCCGCTCGGGGTATGCGTCGGCTTCAATACCGAGGCACATAACGCCGCGCCTGTCTCGCACCCATGCAACCGCCTTGGAACAATGTCACCATTATTACCAGAAACTATTTGAATGGCGGAGACATTCGCGACATTAAGTTCGTGCGTTGCCAGCCCCTCGTTTCCACGCTCTTCAAAGCGAAGCAGCTGTGTCGATAACGGGGCTGATATAACCTCCTCTGGCAGCGGGTATTGAGATCCATGTTCGTCACCGCCCTCACCAGCTAGGAGTATAACCCGACTTATGTTTTCACACATCTGAGAGCCGGGGTCGATAAAACCATCGAATACAACCGGTTGCCCAGGTGCCAGGAACACAGTACCAATTAGCTCAGCTACCTCTTCGTCAAACTTTGTCAAGCAGCCGTCATCATAATCCTCCTCCTTTTCCATGTCTATGTCAGTATTATCATCAGTGGCTCGGGCATACGAACCAGGTAATTGAACGTCGATGTTCAAGACCTGTTTGGTACCCCCAATTATTTTAGTCGTTTCGTCGTTGTTTTTGTCCGTTGATGAGATCTCGTGTAGATTCGGAGGATTTCGTGACAGTGCATCAGCATTCGAATTCGCGATCCCTTTTTTATACAGAATTTCGTAATCGTATTCGCTTAATTAGATTCGCCATCTTGCAAGCCTTGAAATTGGGTCTTTTAAACTGTTTAACCAAAGCAGAGGCCGGTGGTCCGTTACCAATATAAATCGATATCCATAAAGGTATGGTCGAAAGTGATTTACTGCAAAAACTATAGCGAGCAATTCCTTTTCCGACGTAGTGTAATTTATTTCTGCTCCGTTTAAAGTTCGGGACGCGTAACCGATCGGCAAATCTTTACCTATCTCGCCCTGACTTAAAACGGCTCCAAGCGCGAAATCTGAGGCATCCGTCGTGACAACGAACGGTTTTTCGAAATCGGGATATTGCAGCAAAGGTTCCGTACAAAGTTTATCGCGCAATATTTCGAAAGCTTCCTGCTGATTTTTCGTCCAATTAAAATGCGAATTTTTCTTCAGGAGTATCGTAAGTGGTTTAGCGAGTTTCGCGAAATCTGGAATAAACCGACGATAATATCCTATTAGTCCCAGAAACTGCCTAACATTTTTCCTCGTCCGCGGAACAGGAAATTTTTTAACGGCATCGATTTTATTCGGATCGGGCTTCACGCCTTCCGCGGTAATAATGTGCCCAAGGTAAGTAATATCTTTACGAAGAAATTGACATTTGTCAGGCTGGAGCGCGAGACCTGCGACTTTTAATCGAGCTAATAATTTTTTAAGCTTTTTCGCGTGCTCTTCGAGGGTATTCGCGTAGATAACTATGTCGTCCATGTAAACGAATAATTCAATTCCCTGCAGACCGGATAGAACTTTATCCATTAGTCTTTGAAACGTGGCGGGGGCGTTTTTCAAACCGAAGGGCATTCTGTTAAATTCGAGGTGTGCAAAAGGCGTCGAAAAAGCGGTTTTCGCTCGTGAATTTGTATCCATTGGGATCTGATGAAAGCCCGAAGCTAAATCTAAGATTGAAAAGTACTTCGCTCCTCCGAGTTGATCTAAAATGTTGGTTATGTTTGGCAAGGGGTATGCATCACCCACGGTTTTCTCGTTCAGCGCGCGATAGTCGATAACCATTCTCCACCTTTTATTTCCCATTGCATCGGCCTTCTTTGGCACGATCCATAAAGGTGAATTATAAGGGGAGTCGGATGGTTGAACGATCCCTTTCGCAAGAAAATCGTCTACTTGTCGACGTATCTCGTCCCTTTGAAATGGTGGGTAACGATACTGTTTTGTATTGATAGGGCGTTCGTCAGTTGTTGCAATTTTATGGGAGAGCACTGTTGTAGCTCCCAATGGGTCGTCAGGCAAATGAAATTGCGGTGAGTACTCTCCTAAAATCGGAAGGATGTTATCCTTTTCTTCATCAGTTAGATGGTCGAGGTTCAACGTTTTTAGCAATTGTGTTACACGACCTACCTCAACTCTCTCGCCTTCGACGCGTGAATGAGGAGCAGGATTAACGCGGACGCGAGACGGGACAACGTGACATTCCTCTGGTTCAACCGGTGCTAAGGTTACATCAATTGCGTGAGCGTGCGTATTAATAGCGAAGACTTTAACGAAACCTTTTTCCTGCCGAACGAGGGATTCACCAAGATAAACGCCAGGACCCGTTGCTATTTTACGCAAATAACCTTCAGTTACGTTGCAATTCGTGACCGGTAGGGTAATTAATTTTTTTGTACGCGCAGGCAGATGGATGGTGTGGTATTTTACAAATGGAATATTTTCGGTGTTGAGGAGAAGTTCATCGGTTCCGAGATCTAACCTCGCGCGGTGTTGTTTTAAAAATTGCATACCAATAATGCCCTGTGTTTTTATAGGGAAGAATTTTGATACTATCTGGAAGGAGACTTCTAATCCTGCTATACGAACTTTTATTTCTCCGTGAGTTTCGTAAATACCGTCACCTATTCCCGTGATATGATAAATTTGATTTCGGTCTATTTCAACGCCGGGAAGTATCGCATTTTCTTTGAGCAGATTTAAATCCGATCCGGTATCTATCATCAATTCGGCTACACCTCGGAAAAATTTATAATTTTCGAGCCTCACTATTGCGACGGAGAGTTCGCTTTCGCTTCTGATGCAAAGGACGTATCGTTGCCGGAAGATTTTCCGAACACTTGAATCGCCGTAACGTCCCCCCGACGATTCACCTGTGAGTTTAAATGATAATTGCGCCTATTTTTTTCAGCAGCGGCTTGCCTTTCTTTGAGATGTCTTTGTTTCAAAAAACAGACCGACTCGTCGTGGCCCTTTCTGCTGCAATAATCGCATTGTTTCTCCTGAGGCAATTTTTGTTTTTTATAAACTCGGTTACGATCCGGGCACTCAGATTTTCTGTGACCGAGACCGTTGCAACCAAAACATCGCATGCTTGATATTTTATCGCGATGATCCGCGTGCATATGTGCAACCTGTTTCCCTGACACAGCCTTTCCAATTACTAAAGGAGAAGAGTTGGAAAAATCGGAGGAAGCTCTGGTCGATGATTTATCATGGATTTCTGCCCAACATCGAGCTTCCATATCAGCGGATGCTGCTAAATCAATAGCCTCGTCGAAAGAGATAGGCTCGGTTTTTATAAAGGACAATGTGTGCTTGTCCAGTCCACGAATGAAATGACGGATGGCCATTTCTTTCGTTTCTTCTACTACAGCATTCCGAGCTTCCCCAGATTTTCCCTCCTCCACGCAGCGAATTAAATCGAAGAGGATCGTTGATACCCGTTGCGCGTAATCCGCGATCGGCTCTGCCCTATCTCGCGATACGTTGGTCAATTGTTGTAATAATTGACTCCTATCCTTTTTCTGTGAAAGACCTCTTTCTAACGTGTCTAGCAAATCATCGAGGGTGTCGAACCGTTCACCCTGAGTGCGTTGGAGGGCCTTTTTAGTTAACTTCGTTCTTATGAGGATAACAAAGAATTTTTCCTCGTGTGGCTCGATCGCGGTCGAAGCAGCTCTACAATATTCGATAAAAGTCGCTACTGGCAAATTATCCCCATCGAAATTTGGGATTAACGATGCAGCGATTCTAAACCCGGGCATTGACATTGAGGAGTAAGACCTCGGCAAATTCGGGTTTGGTTCGGCACCCCTGATTGAAACGGTGGGTGAAAGATTATCGCTATCATTATTAATATGCGATGCGGCGACAGGGTTTCCCGTTACGTCTACATTATTCGTAGTAGTTGATAAAATACCTTCACCGCTGTGAAGCTGTGTAATGGAGCGCCTGGTAGAGCTCGCAGTTGACTTCCTTTTTGGCGGCATCTCGAATTATTATAACATAAATTTTTGGCTTACCGAATCTGCTTCCGACGACTTAAAACCAAAACCTGAAAGAAAGAGTCTCTAAACAGTCCTTTTCTTTTAAATTCACAAACACTAATCATATGCAGTGCAATGTCCCTTGATGCAGTGAATTCCAACGGTCTAATGTTCTGCGAAGTCCGCTGAAGTCATTCGCGTGCCGTGGTGATCCGTGAGATCCTCCTGTGAAATCCCTCGATGGACCCACCCTGTGAGCTGGTTGGCTGGTACCACCTCGCTGAACTGGTCAAGCAAGCGAGGGTCTTCAATTCATCCTTCTTTTTCGTTGCAAAATCTCAATCGGTTCGATTAAGCTACTCAATTCACCCAAACGAGCTCCGATGAGAGTAATGCCCTCAAAAGATAGGAAATGAATCATGTGTGTAAAGTCTCTTTGACAGTATAATTTGTCAATCGTCCTATTGTCCACACAACACAGAATTTATTTATTGATTTATTATGCATTTAATTATTTTTCACTAAATCCACAATTTCACTTTTTGTTACTTATAATTTTTAATTCCCGGAACTCAGGTGCAGCATTTTAATTGTCCTATCGACTGCGCCAATTTTGTTACGAGCCAATACCACTCGTTTTTAGTATGAGTTGAACAGACTCTGGTTGGTCCGTTTACTTTTGCTGCCTAGCGAATAGAAATTCGTGTCTGAGGAGCGGGAAAATAATTATGAATTTAAACTACTCAATCACTCAAATAAAACACAATTTAATTTAAACACTTTTACATAAATACACTAAATTTCATATTGTACCGCATATTTCAGCACGTTAACTTTTATTTTATTTAATACACAGATATTATTTAAAACACCGAATTTATAAACACTTTTGTAAGAACACTCTACCGTACTTCGATGCGCGACACGAAGTACTAAATTCCGGAGCGATGTTAAAAGCGCGAACGTTGTCATGAGACTATCTCTTCGACGCCGTGACTCTTCGAAACTCAATTTCCTCCCCTAGAGATAGTGTTTCTGTGATTGGTTAGAAGTTAAGAAATGGGGTTTTGAAGTAAGGGTAGAAGACGCGCGTGGGCCCAAGCGACTGAGGGTCGCACGGTCCCAGCGCGGGTACCGCGAGAAGACCTGGAAGACTCAAGGGCCAGCGTCCTTCGTGACATGAAACAGAAGGGTCTTCGCGACTCGCTACGGACCTCCGGTGGTAGTAAAACATTTGGCGACCAGCTTCCATCAGCGTGTGGTCGAGTACCGAGGTCCGTGGATTGAAGATTTCTTTGTGGAAAACTCGAAGAGATTTATAGCTGTTCTGGCTAACGTTAAATTCGAGATAAGTCGTGTTCAAGAGAGGCACTTCTTTAATCCTCCTTTTCGTTTTTGAGTCACGTCGTTTTGAAGATACTCGCATTTTCGTTTTTACAATACCTACACGTGTGCTGCAGAACTCCTTATCCTTATGTTGGTACTATTACATTACAATATTCAACTTATACAATAGCTAGATATATTCTGAAGGTAGATGTATTCTTTCCTCTGGAACTCTTCAGATTATTAATGTTCTTGGCATTCGCCCAAGCTCTCGGGGAAACCAGAGTAAAACCCGAGAGAGAACATATTCTTAATCAATAGTATGTACACAAATATACAAGTACTTATCAATAACTATATTCTAAAACATATTATTTAATTTGTAGGTCTGTGTCAGAGTAACGGGCAGCTCGTAAACGGTTGAATTTATATTTCAAATATTGCGCCGATGCTGGCAAATACGTGCCGAGCGTGCGCTCGTCACAACCGCCATTACGTGCTGCTCATCGTGTATTGTCAAAGTGAATATAAGTGCATTATTCATCACATATTTTTGTGCCTCGAGAAACTTTATGTATAACACCTATTCCACCATCCACGAACCCGCTCATTGATTAACTCAAAACTATCAAATAAATAAACTGTGAAATTTGCCGTGCGTTTACTGGTCGTGTCCAGTTCGCACGTCCGCAACAGTATTCGCAGAGCATTTGAAATACCGGTACAACAAATGATTTGCCTGACCCGGTCATAAAAGAGGAAGAATATATTGCTAAATCTATGTTAACACGATTATCAAGGATTCAATAAAATAGATTGTTTCTTCCTAAATAAAGTAGGCTATATTTTGTACAAAAAGAAATTGACCTTAGTACTTGGCGAGTTGATACGATACCATAAACATTAAATAATGAAACAATTAACAACATTTCACAAACTCGCTAAGTACTAAGGTCAATTTTTTTTTGCACTTACATTACCAAATTATTTTCAATTTTATTTATTTCTATTTTTGAATATTTTCTTTTTCTTTCAATGCAACAACTTTTTAATTAGCTGTTATTATTATTATTATTTTCATAAATTTCTCTAAATGACACATCCTCTATATGTCAAAACCTTTTGCACGTATAAATAGAAATACCGCTCGCGGTTTTTCACACAATTTTTATCTTTAGTTGCTAGAATTTTCCCGGGCTTGGGGGTGGTCAACCATCTACGTACTGGTTCTGGGGATCAGTAATTGTAACTCTACATACATGTACTTGAGATGACATGCTACGGATGTTTTCAGTTTGTTTTGTAACTTTTTGCATATATAAACAGTATACCGCTAGTTTTTTTTTATCCATTGTGATTTTTGGGGCGGAATGCCACTCGCTGTACTTGTCTCAATTTTTTACCCGTGAGGGTTTTTTTTTGGGGATACAATTAGTCGCCTAGATAAGAAAAATCGATGAAAGTGCATAAACGCAATCTTTAAAAAAAAGGAAAAAATTTGTTCATTAAGAGTGAAAAAAGTGAATTCGACCAATAAATAATAGATCCTATTCTAAAAAGTTCGTGGCTCGATATATCTCGAAAATCTCGCAGTCATTGTCATCGTTTTGTTCGTGATGTGATTGATCGGTGGTGTCATCAGACAGTCATACTGAGATCGGGACCAAGATCATGCATTCATTTTTTTTTTTGTCAATGTCAAATGTGAAAACTGATGAAAAGAGACTCGGGCGCCAAAGCGCCCGAGTTCCCTAACCCTAGTTCCATAAAAAAATGAGTGAATTTCAACAATAGCCGGACGAACGACACCCAGTTATTCGGCCGGTTACTGGACGGGCAGATACTTCGTTGAAAGAACCAATTTTCTTGGCATCGGAAAAGTACGAGATAACACTTATTATGAAATGTAGTATGTTGTTCAATGAATGTCTGAGTACGGAATTTTTCGGTCCACCCGCTCCTTTATCATCGATTTTTTAATTACTAAAAGTATGATTTTCATGGATTTTTTCTATTTGATCTGACTTCAACTCGCTATAAATTTTAGATTCCGCTACAGAAAAATCTAAAATAATTTGTGTAATAAATTTCGTCTATACTACGAGTAAAGAGGCTAGTCGGAAGTCAATAACTATTGTTACGACCAAGCGAATGAATAAAGCAGATATTTGTTTGTGAGGCGGATATTATTGATTATAAAGGCTTCTATTTATCTTGATCGCTTTCGTTCGCACGTCTGCTCGCAGTCAAAGTCCTGTCAAGACTCTCTTCTGTCACGTTTACTTTGAAGTTTATCAAATATTCATTTGTCGATCATCATACCGTGTGTTCCTATAAAGCCTAATCTGTATATTCATAACACTACTCCCCTCCTCCTAGAGCTGCCGCCCCGGCAACTACCTATCCACCCTATGATGTTCCACGGTTCATCATCCTAAATCTTTTTGGAAAAGTCTTTGAACCTGCACTGTCCTGACATTTGTCCATGTCCACAGGGAAAACCATGGCCGAAAACACTGGGCAGAACAGTGATTACAAATCTAAATACTCACATTTTATCCTGTACTTATCATTATCATGATCATATAAAAACTGAATAATTCCATTTCTTTCCTATTCTTCTTTGTCAGGTCTGAGTTTAAATAATTTCATTTCTTATCTATTCGTTTTCTTCAAGTTGATCTTCTTCATTCGTTGTTTGTTAAAAACAATGGTGCAGGAAGAACCATTCCTCGAAAATATAAAAACTTGTCT
The DNA here is from genome assembly GCA_963970395.1 of Ephialtes manifestator. Taxonomy (NCBI): domain Eukaryota; kingdom Metazoa; phylum Arthropoda; class Insecta; order Hymenoptera; family Ichneumonidae; genus Ephialtes; species Ephialtes manifestator. Next base: position 12,114,859 of record OZ019973.1, read on the forward strand.
ACGCAGAATCCTCCGGAAACCCTTCAGGATGCTTTTCACAAAACCGGAATCCAAAAGGTCGTCCAAGGCTCCAGTCAAGCAATTCACAATAATTTGACATTGTCTTCATTTTTTCCACGTATCCTTCGCAATCCCATCCATTCGTTTCACAATCCGTCCAGTTTCCAAGACCTCAAAATTCTCTTCAGGTGGAAAATTCGGAAAGAAGGAAAACCTGTAACACACATTTTTAAACGCGTCGATTTCTGAAAATAATAGGGATCCACTCTCACTCAAGCAAAGCCATTCGAGAAAATCTATTCTTCTACTTATTGTTAAAACGTAGTGTGTTAAGCTGACTAACAATAAAATATCCTTGGAATCCGATCGCTTAATCCGTAATGAATGCCTATCTGGAAAGACTCTAACATCGACCACTGCTAAACCGAAGATGATCTTCCCACAGTGTTATCATCGATCTGACCATCAGAATTTCTCGGGAACCTTTCAGAACGCTTCCTATAATAGAGGACTGTGGCCAGCAGTCCAACGTTACAACATTCAAGACTCACAGACAGACAATCCATCAAAAATTATTTTATAGAATCTCCGGAAACCTTCCAGGATGACATTCGTCGCACATCCAAGACTCCAGACGAGCAATCTATACACTTTCCAGCATTGTCTCTCTCTGATCTAACGACTTATAATTCTCAGAAAACTCCCTAAAAACGATTCAATTCCATTCCCTTTTTCGGTTACAAATTCATAAGCTTCAGTTCAAACCTAATCGACTCAAAAACCTACACACGATGTCTTCGATGCGGACAAAACTTTTTTATGTGGTCTTCCCATCACAAAACCAACATCTTCTGTTTTTCGATGAAATAGAAACCTGTTCGCAAGCTAAATTCGAACGTGAATGACTTAATCTAATGTGATTCGATTTTTTATAGTCCCTTTTCGCTCTACACTCATGTTCCCTTCGTTTTTTCTCAATAGTATGGATCGCCTGAATTTTCTCAGCCCGTGTTAAAACTTCTCGCAAAAGTGAAACGCCTTCTAACCTAAGAATGATTCTAACTTCTCTATCAAAAACTCCTGAAACAAACTGGTGATAGGCAACGTGATGCTTAACTGTCTCGTTGCACTCGGGGTATGCTAACCTGACCAATCGTTTAAGATCCAATGCGAAGCTTCTGAAACCTTCCTTTTTATGTTGTTTCCTATTGTCGAATTCAAAATAACAGATCTGAGAGAAATTATCCTCTTCAAAACTAAAATCGAGTTCCTTTTTACCTCTTTGAAAGTCCTTGACTTCTTCGTCTGACAAGTTAAGTAAAATTGCTCTTGCCGAGCCTCGAAGCCAAGACACTAACGCAACAGCCTTTTCTTCCTGTGAGTACCGATTATATTTTGAAATCATCTCGAATTGTTTGACGTATTGGTTCCAAGAGCTGGAACCGTCAAACGTGTCTAGTTTAAGATGACTCTTGTGAACTGAATGTAAAATTTCTCCCTGACTCTCTATTGCATACGAATTTTCTACAATCCTCCAAGCAGACCTATCAATAGCGATAGGAAGCGAGCTAGCAGCACAATTACAAGCGTTAGTATTTGGAACGATCACGTTGTTTTGTGCGTTGCTCCTCACGATGTTAATTTCCTCGAATGCCACTCGAATCGCTTCTTTAGTCGCGATTCTGACTTTAGACGCGAGACTGACTCCTTCGCTATTTCCATGGCTTGCATCCGAATTCTCAACATTTTTTCCTCTTGTTTCTTCGGCAATTCATTGATTATTTTATGAAATTCTTCTCTGGAAATATAATCCGATTCCTGATTCCTATTTTCCGACGAAATAATTCTTCGTTGATCTTAACTTCTCGTGACTATCGTCGACACCTCAATATTCTTCACGTCTCACGATACTAATTCCGATTCAACCACTTGTTGTGCCCCGACACCACGATTATTTCAGTACTGTGTATTGCCTAATAATCGTGGTATGCGTGCGGCAGCAAGCGAGCTGCAAGCGGGCGGCCGAGCGAGCGAGCTGCAAGCGGGCGGCCGAGCGAGCGAGCATCGTCGCCTTACCAAACGTACAGCTGACTCAGCAATTTTGCAATCGATGCATGCTCGTACCATATGATAAAGATACATATGATACTCAATGCATCTTCTTTGCCGAATATGGGACAGTAAACAATCAATAATAAATATTGATTAATTAAATGCTTAATTGACTGTTCTCTTACCATTATATAAGGTTCAGAGAACAGATACTCGGGAGTCTCTATAGACTCCTGGAACTGTACGGTTGGTCCGGGGAAAGATTCGAGCAAGGAATCTTCCCATTAGTGTTATAAAGTAAGAGTGGTGATATCAAGCATGTAACTATTGTTCATTTATAATAATAAATTATTCTTTTATATAACCCTACGTATATTCACTTGGGTCCTAACCCTTTACTGGCAAATCCCCACAACAAACTTTGAGGTAGCATCTCATCACCGTAGCTCGGAGTAGCTAACCGGGTTTCGGCGGAATAACATTGGTGGCAGCGGTGGGATTGCCAGAGTGATTACGAATAAAATAAAAGAAGTTACATCGCTGATATTTTAAACACCAAGCACCTGCGGACGGAAATCTCACGTGCGCAGTAGCTACTGAGGTACCAGTAACGAAGAGGCTCTCAAGGTGGGAGAGGGTCCAGCGGAACCAAGGACAAGGACGTCAGGGTTCAGGGGAGTCCAACCGATCGAAGCATCAACGTAGACGCCGTCACCCCGGAAATTGACGGAGGACCAACCAAAGGGACACCGAGGGACTGCAGCAACCTCGAAGGACGTCACCAAGCGTCAGACAGTTCCAGTAAGGGAGCCAACATACCACCATAGTGGTCATCGCCATAAGGGCAAGGGCATCCCGCGAGGTGGTAGGAAAACCACTACGAGTGGTACCACATAGAACTCACCAACGAAATATACGCATTTGCCAGATCAGTTCGAACGCTCCGGGCGCAACTGTGGCAAATTGGGGACGATAAACAGCCGTAAAGGACTAAGGTAAAATCATACGGATACAACAATCCTGGTGCATCGGGAACATTGATCAACAAGGATACGTTCGGATTTCGTATCAATGCCAGAGTGTAGACGATGAACTGCGCCAAGGTTCAGACGTCGTAACACGGATAACGCAAAGGGCGAATACTTCGCCGAAGAAAATAATTTTTGCAATATTAGACCGAAGGCACCAGCAGATTTAATATACATGATTCGTCATCGTGGATCAGTGGAGCTCCTTTTCCTTGAAGAAAACATAAAGGACGAGCGGGGGGCCGCGTTGTGTACGGAAATACCACTTGCTGTTCAAAGGGAAGATTCGGCCTTCGGGATGAAGGATACGGAAAGCAGAATCGAAAGGTTGCAACTGCCCCACACCGACTGTGAACACGATCAGTGGGACTTCAATTGGGCAGATGAGGTGGAAATCAATGACCAGCAACCGCAACATCAAGCACCTATGATGGATGCCATGATCCGGCGAATAGAAGCATTGGAACTACACGTGGAGGAGTTACTTCGCGAAAGGGAGAATTTCGCCTCAAGGTTAATTATGATGGCCGAAGACAAAGTACGTTTGTATCAGGAATCTGACCTTTACCGACAAGAAACCTGGAAGAGGAAGGATCTAGCAGAACAAACGGGGAAAACTCGAACACCACAACGTACACAGTCTACAGCAGGAACGGCAAGTCCGAAAATCGTCACGTATGGGGAAACGAAGTACGTACCACAAACGTACACCCATAAGAGAGGACAAAACAGTCCTCAGAGATCGGGACCCAACCTAAGGGTCAACCCTGAAAAGGTTGTCTGCACCTTCTGCAAGAAGCCGGGCCACATCGGACGCGTATGCAGGAAGTGGAAAAAGTACCAGAAGGAGCAAATGAGTAAGACTCCATAATAATCGTCACATCCACAACAGAACCGCATGAGTAAGTGGGTCGGCAAGCGATCGCTATATACGATCACCACTATTGTACTATCATACTATTGATGTGAAAACCGATTCCGAAACATTATCAACGATGGTGGAAATAACAGGAAGGTGTAAAGAAATCACCTTATAAAATGTGATGTGTCAATAATTAGGAAACCCGATAATATATCCGATAAACCAATTTGAAAGAAAATTTGAAAGAGAACTGGAGCATATGTTTGACAATCCAGGAGGAATCGGGTGTGGAATAAAAGTCGGGTGATGACGAGGTTTCAAGAATTCGTTCACCTACAAAAGAGCAACTTTTGGAAAACAATCTCGAAAATAATGGTAAATTAATATTACTTGGAGAAGCCAAAGTTTCCCAATCACTGGGAAGGAATATTCGTTTTACTTTTGTTAATTCATAAAGTAAACTAGAGGCAATGGGAATAGTAGTCAACAAATTTGACTAGAAGAGATCGAGACGACGGTAAACTGCCGCAAACGATCACTAAGTGCGAGAGATAATTCGTACGGTAGACTCCAGATCAGGAGCAACAGGGACGGAAGCAACTGTACCACACACATATTCCCTTTAGACCGAATACCCCTTCGGAGAGATGTCTTCTATTTGAAGAAAGTATGGAGCGTGGAGCCGGTCCAGGGGCCACACCACAAGGAAATATAACGCATCTGCATTAAATCGCTGATTTATAGTTACGCACTCACAGGTAAAGGCGGGCGGGAGTGAAGTAGCCAACAACGGACGTGAGAGCGAAAGAGACAGCCCGCGAGCGAGTGGAACGCTAACAGCACCCGGTAACCACAGCCTGCGAGTGGGAGAGAGACGGACGATACTGCATAAGTATCATGATACACCTTTAGAGGAGCATCGAAGAGCTTCGGAGGACAGAAGCGACTACATCTTAGCCATCACTGGTCTGGTATGAAGGGAATATGGAGGAATATGTTTCACATGGTGACAAATGTCAAAAGAGAGATTATAATGAATATATTCGCAAAAATTGATTAATTTCTCATCTGAGGATATAATATTGGAATTATATTATTAAAAGTAATATTGTGATTATTTCGCCATGTGGGGCGGAAAATTCTCATAAACAAATTAAGAGTTTACGTGAGACCGAAGCGCATGATCTTATGGAGATCATTTCCATCAACCTCGCCAACAAGTGAGCAGGAATGAAGACGATGGAAGTAAATAAGCCTGACCCGCTTATGAGGACACCGAAGTGTTTTGGGTCAGCACAGAATTGAGCAGCAGCAATGCAACCGACACCGCGCTGAGGGAACAAAATCGGCGGAGAAAGATGAAAAAGCATTCACCAGGTCAAGGAACGACCACAGGCATCCCATTCGGTGAGGCAAAATAGTAAATTGCAATGAGAATGGAAGATGGAACTTTGCATATTGTTTCTCATTAATTTGAGTTTTTCACGAAGCCACTCCTAGGAGGAGGCAAAAGGGAATATAATTACCCTCTAGGAGGGAAACCAAAATATATTTTTAAAAAATAGAAATGTTCCATAATAGAGATTGTCAAAAAAGGAAAATAGTAATTTTCAGAAGAAGACCAGTTAAAATAAAACATTGTCTTTTAAAATAAAATAAAAGAACTTGCGATTTTCGATGGAGGAAAAATTGAATTTCAAAGTGCAGGGAATATTGCTCCTTTTAACGGAGAAAAACTGGCAGTCTAAAAAATCGAATGTGGTAATGCATTTGAAATGAAAAGTACAACCTTAAGAAGTTGGTATGTAACGAAGCTGGAGACGGGAAAGCCAATGAAAAGCTTTTAAAATAGGAGAGTCAAAAGATCAACGAGATTGGCAGATAGCGAAGCTCGGTGCTCTAGGCGAGTACCGACGATATCTACTGAGCACTGAGGTGCACTGCAAGAAGATAGACGGCATTGGCTGGCGATCGAGGCTCGAGAACCGCACGGAAGATCGACGGAACGTACAGCAGTAGGGGTCCTATACTGGGAAATCAACGCTGATGAGGCAAGAGATGGTTCATTTTCGCAAATCTGGAAAATCTTGATTCAAGGAAATAGTGGCCAATTCACGGAAATTGATAGAAAACAGTGTTTTTCAACGAAAAAAGGAAGATTCTGACAAAAATATATCTTAATTTTTCAAAGCTGGGAAATACGTTTTCCCCAAAAGTCGAGTTATATATTTCGATTTGCGTCTGGAAAATGGTGATCTTCAATGCTGGAAAAAGTTTTCTCTCGGGAGCTGAAGTAATTATCTTTCTTTCGGGAGAGTATGTACATGGAAAGTGACCCGCCAACCACCTACTCAACGCCTGAGGAAGCGGAGAGCGGGGACGTCAACTGTGTATCCTCACTGCCTAGCGGAGAGAAGGACAGCCGTATGGAAGACGAGTGTCGCTGTCGCAGTAGCGTAACTCGACCTGCGTCAGGAGAGCGCAAGCGAATCACACCTGGAACCCCTTCAAGTCTACGCCAAGGCATCGAGGGAGTACGGCTGTAGAAGCGGGCCAGGTAAAAGCGGCTCAGCCGTTTGAACGAATGAAATTTGCGACATGTGCAATTTGTTCGAATATGAGATTGAGTAATACTGTACACATTTAACAGTACAATGAAATAGAATTTGCGCGAATTGGGGTTGGGCAGAATAGTGTCTACACGTAACGGAATATTTGGTGACCAACCAATAATATGTGTGGTTCGGAATCATAGTAGGTCTTGCAAAAATATTTTACGCACAAAGATTCTGCAGATTGTCGCAGATTAGAGTGATAATGCGCACCCCAAGGAGATGGTAGACTTTGCTAGAATTGATAGTCTTTGCGCATGAAAAATTATTAATTTTTGCGGATCGGTATAATAGTGCTTGTATGCACTATGCAATTTTTAACTAATGGTTAATAAGATTTTGTTAAAAATAAAACCGTTAAAGGTTTGGGCACGTCAAGGCTAATAATTTTCTCGTAGAGATGTTTATAATTGCGCATAAAGGTCTTGATCATCTCGCAAATAAAGATTAATAATCTTTCGTATACGACATTAAAGATTCTGCATATAAATATTGGTAATTTTAAATGAAAATGTTAGTAACTTCGCTTATAAATATTTGTCATTTCGTATAAAAATATTAGTAATTTCGCGTATAATACTGGTAATTTCGCGTAAAAATGTTAGTAGATTCGCGTATTAAGGAATGGATGCTCATACGCCCTCGAATGCTAGTGAATTGTGCGAATTGAATAATAAACTTCGCATAGAGATCTTAATAATTTTCACACAAAAGGGTTAGTAATTCCGTTACTAGTTTGAATTGCCCGTTGATAATGAGTTTTACAGAAATGCTAATAATTCTCGCATGCAAATGTCAACAATTTTGCATAGGAACGTTAATAATGTTCAATGGAAATATCCCCAATTTTTGCATAAGGAAATTAATAATTCAAAATTCAATAATCAAACAAGTTCAATGCACCATTTAAACTTCGCCACTGAGCAAGCTAGAAATACGAGACCACGTTTATTCAACGGAGCTGACTTTTCTCCGAGATACGTTTTTGCGGAGCTCCGTCAGACGTTCGGGGCGATTGAGCAATCGAATGATTCCGGAAGAGCTTGCGCTTTGACGCAGCGCGGAGTCGGTATCGTTCGATGAAGCATTGCGTTCGGGGTGCAACAGAGAGATGATTTAACATTCGAAAAAATGTTTATAATTTTTGCATACAGATGTTGATAATATGTGGATGAAAGTTTTTATAATTGTTTGCATGCAAATGATCGTAATTTTCGAATGGTAATGTTTTATAAGTGTTACACTTAAAATGTCGAAAATTGTGCATTAGAAACAACAACAACAAGCAAATTATTAACAAGGGCGTTAATAATTTGCGCAAATAAGGTAAAGATGTTTATACTCACTGAAGTGGTAGCTAATTTTGCGAAGAGTGAACTATATATATATATCTCTGCAATAACCATGTTCTTTGGCAACTTATTGTTAGATAAAGTTCGAAAATGGGTAATGTTACTTTCAGAGTAATTTAACGACTATATCGTTTGTCGGTTACATAATGAAATTTCCGTAAAGAGATTCGCAACATAACTTATGCATATTGAAAAGTGTAATTTGTTTTTATTTTGTTAAAAAATAGTCGAAAAGCTATGGGGTAATTCAGCTAATTCGAAGAATCAATGTGTATAACATAGGAAAACCTATTCTGAGAGTAAGGAATAAATGGTTTTAATATAAAAATCACTGGTTTATTGGTCCGTTCCGTCAGCTTTACATTTTTGTGACGTTTATTAGTTGACATTATCAGTTGAGATAATGGTGCATATTTCCGACGCTCTGGGAGATCGAGTTTTTCAATTACGGGGTTATAATATCATCGGATAGTCCCCAATTTAGGTCTGTGACCAACCTTGCGCTAGCAACCCCCAAGGGGGGTGGATGACTTTGCAAAGATGGAAAACTTACCGCTGTTGGAATAGGGATCGACATCTTGTGAAATTGCAGAGATAAAATGTATGAGTCGCGAGTACGAACCCTTATGCATAATTAATTTAAAGGTTGAATATTAACTTGTATGAATTACTTCTATTTATGTGCATCAGTGCTAATTAGTTATAGCGCGTTCAAGAGACGCCGCACGAGCGCCGTAAAGAGAGATAGAAGGGAGCGGCGATGTTGTCTAATACTAATAACGCTGAGTCATGTTAGGAGGGACATTGGAACAAATTATGGCTAATTAAAGACACGGACTCGGGTGATTATGGGGCACCAAATGGTGTAGATTCATTTATTTATTTATTGTTATTATAATTTACTTTACAATGGAACGGGGGCGCTAAAAATTTCCATGAGGTGGAGACCGTGCAGTAGTCGTCGAGGTCGTCCTCGCTGTCGCTTTCGGCCCCAGCAGGACGGACAGGGGTACCCGCGGCCAGCCAAGCGCCTGAGCCCAGTCTGTGGCCTACTCGGACAAAAGAATCCAAAAGGCACAACTGCTCAGTGGACGTCGGCACTCCGATGCCTGGTTGGGACATCCCCGATACGGAGACGACGCTGGTCAGCTCGAAGGAATCGTCGTCAACATCCTCATCGCTGTCATCCTCTGCTCCGGCAGGAAGTATGACCGTTCCCATTGGCAGACACCGACCCGAGGCCAAGTAACGGGGGGCCGTGGTCCGATAGTCCCCAGGGTAACGGCGAAGGAATCGCCGATCGTCAAATACAGGGACAGCTTGAGTAGCTGCCCTGGATGGTGAGACTGTCCCTCCGTGAGTCTCGTCCCGTCGAGTGACGTTTTCCGCGGACAGTCTAAGTTTCTGCAAGTAAGGAAATAAATACATGTAAATTGTAAAGAAAAGGGCAACGGTTAAAGCTATTTAGCCAGAAGGGAAATAATTATTGAGTAATGGGTAAATCTAGTTTGAATTAAAGGTAAAAAGAAAACAAACCCATCACGAATTGACGTGATAAAATCATATTGAGCAAAAATCTAGTAAATTAGTTGTTAAAAACTAATGGGGAAATATTTTATTATTAAATTCAAACTTACCTTGGCTGGTGGGCTCATGTCGCGTCCGGACTAGTTCTTGAGATACGTAGTCAAGCGATGTTTATATTGTGATACACCGGATTGCATGTTTCACCGTTTTTATAAGGAGAAAAAGCTGTGTTAGCTAAAATTATGAGCTTGGCTGTGGGTTATGGACTGTATCGGGCGGTGACCTACGGCCATTGCGGCAATTAATTTCCGGGTGCGCCAATTGCGTTCAGGAAAACCTCAGCAATTTAGCCAAAACGAAAATGTTCAATGACAATTGAAGCAGGGAGAAATATTATTTTATAATTTGTTAAAATTTCTTGGAATGTCATGATTTTGCATATAAATAATCATTTTATGACTTTTTGATTTAATAATAAGTATTATTGTGTTAAAGCTAACAATGGGGGTTGTAAAGCCAAGATTAGTTGGGAATTATTACAATCGGGGGGAACATTGTTGAAATTTTGGGACACAAGTGCATATCTTGAGTATTTGGTATTTGGTATATGGTATACATATGAGGATTTTGGTGAACCATATATATGTAGGAGTGTCGGTGCACTCTTATGTGAGTCATGATATGCGTCTACGCTTACGAATAACGTTCCATACGAGGTGTCGATATTCGCAAAAGCGGGCACACACAGCGGTACGCTGTTGGAATCGCGTCATCAGACACGCTCAAGTTATACATGCATGTGATAGAACTTGAATGTAAACATGTATAGCCCAATTGCCTGCATTTTTTTTAAATAGTGGTAATCTCGTAAAATGGACCTTGTAGTATTACCCAGCAATTTGATAGGGATGTAAGGAGACATATGTTATCGTAGCATTAAGATGCGCCAGTAGTATTTTAATCAATGCTAGGCCTAGGGGAAACCCGCGAAATAATTAAATCATAAGATTATTTAACATCTTTTTAAATGTCTAAATCGTAATTATTAAACATATTTAAATCGTAACATTGTTAAACACCTTTTTTTTTTAACTGTTTAAGTTGTAAGGTTTAATTTGAACCTTTTTAACTGTCTAATAACGAAGGATTGCCAATCGGTTATGCTAGAAATAACGAGAATTTATTAAGCGATTCTGTTGGGAAAATATTGTTGTCTTGTGGGAGGAATCGTAGAAGCCACGAGCTTTTTACAAGTGAAACGAAAACATAGATGGTATGAGAGAAAACTTAATTTGTACAACATTCGTATGTATTTGTATTTATGTATTTATGTGAGTGCGGCGTGAGTGCAACGCGCATCGACAACAATTGTATTTGAGTGTGATATGTTATTTCTATTTTTCGATTTTTGAGAGCAAATCCGCAACAGAGAGCATTATGTGAAAAGGTGTTGGGGTTGCATCTCGCCAGAACCGAGTGAAAAGAAATTAAGAGTAATTTCTTTTCATTTAAGGGGGGAGGGATGTTGTGCCCCGACACCACGATTATTTCAGTACTGTGTATTGCCTAATAATCGTGGTATGCGTGCGGCAGCAAGCGAGCTGCAAGCGTCGCCTTACCAAACGTACAGCTGACTCAGCAATTTTGCAATCGATGCATGCTCGTACCATATGATAAAGATACATATGATACTCAATGCATCTTCTTTGCCGAATATGGGACAGTAAACAATCAATAATAAATATTGATTAATTAAATGCTTAATTGACTGTTCTCTTACCATTATATAAGGTTCAGAGAACAGATACTCGGGAGTCTCTATAGACTCCTGGAACTGTACGGTTGGTCCGGGGAAAGATTCGAGCAAGGAATCTTCCCATTAGTGTTATAAAGTAAGAGTGGTGATATCAAGCATGTAACTATTGTTCATTTATAATAATAAATTATTCTTTTATATAACCCTACGTATATTCACTTGGGTCCTAACCCTTTACTGGCAAATCCCCACAACAAACTTTGAGGTAGCATCTCATCACCGTAGCTCGGAGTAGCTAACCGGGTTTCGGCGGAATAACACACTCATGAATTGAAGTCGATCGAGCGAATGAATAAAGCCGATATTTGTTTGTGGGGCGGATATTATTAATCATAAAGGCTTCTTTTTATCTTAATCGCTTTCGTTCGCACGTCTGCTCGTAGTCGAACTACTGTCACATGTACTGTGAAGTTTATCAAGTATTCATTTGTCGATCATCATACTGTGTATTCCTATAAAGCCTAATTTCTATATTCATAACACTATCATAGTTTTTTTACAATAATAGTTAAAAATAATTGTTGTTATCTCAAAAGCGGTGAGATGTATAAGAATAAAAAAAGGATGTAAAGCAGAACCTTGCACATTGCTTCCTCATTATATCAAGAGTCGCGGTAGCGACTCGACGCCAAGTTAAAAAAGAAATTAATGTTGCCTTCACACTACGATTTATCTGTATGATCTTGACTGGACGGGCTGTTACTCCTGACGCGACGGTCGCTACTGCTACTCTATTTATTCCGAAGGCGGCCACTCACCGGCCGTTTTCAAATTATAACTCGATTTATATTTGACCACACGTCGAGAACGAAAGATGTTTCAGGTTCAATATTTTTTTTTTTCTCTTTCAAATGAGACCTGCGGCAAGGAAATCTGTTTCTTTAATGCTGATATCTGCCATCTTAGTAATTCTCGCCGAGCGATTTTATGTTCCTCCCGTACGGCTGCACTCACACAACTTTAAATGTCTCAACCTATATTTGCCGACGTATTATCTCTGACCACATGTCGCGAACGAAAAGTGTATCATGATCAATATTTTCTATTTTTTTTTCTTTCGAATGAGACCTGTCACAAGAAAATCGGTTCATTTATCGCTGATATCTGGTCTTTTGAAAGTTTTTCGTGTTTAACGCACTCACACAATCTCTATTCACGTATTCACGTACATACGTTATATAGAAGCGCCGCGCGCAGCCGCGAGTGGCGAGTCGCAAACAACCCGTGACGTCACGTAGTCGCCAGCTGTTCAATCAGTCAGCGCGTGTTGCACAGCCGACAGCATCAAGAGTCGCGGTAGCGACTCGACGCCAAGTGTACATTTGTAATTCGCGTATTTTTATACTTTAAATCAGTGCTTAATAATTTAAATTTAAATCAGTGCTTAATATTTTAAATCAGTGCTTAATACTTTAAATCAGTGCTTAAATTAATTAATTTTTTTATAAATGAGTGTGTGATAAATGAGTGTTGACGACAATCCCAGTGCGTTCTCAACCCCAGTGCTTCATCGTTTATGGGATTATTTTTTATCATAAAGTGTGATCTTTTTCGTTTTCATCAGTGTCTGACTGCTGTCTACGTTTACAGTCGAGTATCGTTTCAGTCAGTGTCTGCCGTGACTAACCTCATTTCAGTAAGTATCTGTCGTGATTAACCTTGTTTTAATCAGTGTCTCCATAGATTTTCGTTCGTTCATTAACAAAAGTTGTTCGGATTTGTAGTTGATTGAAATATTAACAAGCGACAAGAGCTGTTTGGCTTTGTAGCTGTCAGTAGGGTTTCGTCAAATCCTACGCTGACAAGAGCGATTTGGCGTTGTAGATGTCGACATAGAAAAAAAGTATTAAAAATTAAAAACTATTAGAATTATTGAACTATTAAGCGGAGGGAGACAGATAAAAAAAAAGATTTTGGAAATTCAATATCATCCAAATGCTATTATATATGAAAATGCCCAACGCACTGTATTGTTGGTACTCGATGAAAGGATTTTTTACTGTCGTCTGACTTTTCAATATTATCTTAAGCAAAGTTCTTAGGTTTTCCATTCTGCACATGATTCAGATCAAACTACTAGGCAGATTGGAATGGTTGACATCTCATTTTCTTCTTCATGAAAAGATACACTGGCTAAATGGAGCAAATGTTAATAACAGGTAATATTTTTTTATGAAAATGCCCAACGCAGTGTATTGTTGGTACTCGATGATATGAAAATGCCCAACGCACTGTATTGTTGGTACTCGATGAAAGGATTTTTTACAGTCGTCTGACTCGCATATGCTTTTCAATATTATCTAAAGCAAAGTTTTTAGGTTTTCCATTCTGCGCATGATTCAGATCAGAGTTGGAAATAATGCATTATTTTTTTAATGCATTATCGTTTTTTTACCCATTACTTTAAAAATGCATAGTGGAATTCAGAACCATTACCCATTACTTTATTAATGAATAATGGAACTCATATCCGTTACCCATTATTTTTTTATGAGTAATGGAACTCACATCCATCACCCATTACTTTTCTAATGAGTAATGGAACTCACATCCATCACCGTTTTTTAAAGTAATGGGTAATGAACGTGGTAATGGATATATGATAGTCCCATTACTTTAGAAAAATTTGCTTAATAAATAAATATATATAAATAAATAAATCGGAAAATCGTTGAAAAAGTTAATAAATAAGTAGATGAATAGCAAAATCGTTCGAAAAATTGAAAAATAAATGAATAAATATAATATCATTAGGAGTCTGCGGTTAAAACAGGTCGCGATAGACGGGCGATTTCTCAGAGACGAACTATCCGGATACCTGAAAATCTTAGCAATAGTCCTTTGCGACATGTTGCATTTCTAACTTTTGACTAACTTTTAACTAACGTCTAACTTTTGACTAACTTTTAACTAACTTCTAACTTTTGACTAACTTTTGACTAACTTTTGACTAACTTTTGACTAACTTTTGACTAACTTTTGACTAACTTTTGACTAACTTTTGACTAACTTTTGACTAACTTTTGACTAACTTTTGACTAACTTTTGACTAACTTCTAACTTTAACTAATTTCGAACATTTGACTAACTTCTAACCTTTGACTAATTTCGAACATTTGACTAACTTTTGACTAACTTTTGACTAACATTTGATTAACTTTTGACTAACTTCTTACTTCTAACTAACTTCTAACTTTTGACTAATATCTAACTTTTGACTAATTTCTAACATTTGACTAACTTTCAACTAACTTCTAACTTTTGACTAACTTCTAACTTTTGAGTAATTTCTGACTTTTGACTAATTTCTAACATTTGACTAACTTCTAACTTTTGACTAATTTCTAACATTTGACTAACTTTCAACTAACTTCTAACTTTTGACCTTTAACTAACTTTTGTCTAACTACTAACTTCTTACTTTTGACTAACTGTTAACTAACTTCTAATTTTTGATTAATTTCTAACATTTGACTAACTTTCAACTAACTTCTAACTTTAGACTAACTTCCAATTTTTGACTAAGTACTAACTTTTGACTAACTTTTCAGTTACTTGCAACTTTTGACTAACTTCTGATTTTTAAAAGTTAAAAGTTAGTTAGTAGGTAGTCAACAGTTGGTGAAAAGTTAGTAGACAGTCAAAAGCTAGAAGTTAGTTGAAAGCAGAGTTGCGAAATTTTTAATGTGAAAATAATGGATAATTTTTTATGAAAAAAATTGATAATGGAACTCGAATCCACTACTCATTACTTTATTAATGAGCAACGGAGCAGAGGTCCATCACCCATTACTTTATTAGTGAGTAATGGAGCAGAGGTCCATCACCCATTACGTTTTGCTTCCTCATAGAAGAAGCTTTTTCATGAAATTTTTTTTTTTCGAGATTTTCATGTCAGTACACTCAGAATGGGCCAAAACGTCGAGAAAAGTGATTTAGAAAAAATGTCTGTATGTATTGTGTGTGTGTGTATTAGGGCTGTTCAAAAAAACATAATTTCTTTATAATCGGTTGCTCCCGAAATGCTGTATTGATTATCACAAAAAAAATGTTTTCGCGAAAGCTGGGTGTTGTGCGATGATATTAACTACTGCCGCATCAAGGCTAAAATTCATTAAAAACGGCGATTTTTAGAAATTTTTTTTTTTTACTTGGTGAAGCGCTCATGCAGATAGCGGTTGCTTTCGATAGACTATCAAATTGTGTACAGGCAGAAACATGTTCGATAATGTTTAGTACTGCCGCATCGATATTGAAGTTAAGAAAATAAAAAATGAAATTCTTTAAAACATTGAAACATTTATCTGCTCATCGACTATTTCGCGCATTTTCAAATGATAAATTGGCTCCTGAAACGGGCGTTCTGTATGATCTAATTTAGTACTGCCGCATCGATATCGCAGTTTCCCAAAATTCGAAAATCGCTTATCATCATCATGATTATGATCACACATGAGTCCCGTTTCAAGAGCCATTTTTTCATTTGAAATCGCACGAAATAGTCGATGAGCAGACGAATATTTCAATGTTTTAAAGGATTTAATTTTTTGATTTTGGTAACTTCAATGTCGATGCGGCAGTACTGAACATTATCGAACATGTTTCTGCCTTCACACAATTTCATAGTATATCAAAAGCAACCACAATCTCCATGAGCGCTTCACCACGTAAAAAAAAAATTTATAAAAATCGCCGCTTTTCATGAATTTTGGCCTTGATGCGGCAGTACTTAATATCATCGCACAACTGCCAGCTTTCGCGAAAACATTTTTTTTGGTGATAATCAATACATCATTTCAGGAGCAACCGATTATAAGAAAATTACGTTTTTTTGAACAGCCCTAGTGTGTATGTTACACGATCGAAAAATATAAACCTTTATAACTTGGGAGTGCATTGAGATATCAAGCTGAAATTTGGACAATAGATAGAGGGACCAAGCCTCATCGTTCATACAGATTTTTTTAAAGTCCACTTCATCGTTAAATTATTACGCGTTTTTTAATTTTTTGAAAAATGTCTGTTTACGCGATAACTCTTTCAATTTTCGAGATTTTGATCTTAAAATTGGTATGAATGTGAGCTTTCATACGCCGGTGATCGCTATTGAATTTGGTTAAGATCGGTTGAACCATAAAAATTTTATATTGTTTTGAATTTTTCAAAAATATGTATAATTATATATATATATTGTAACGGAACGTCTCGCGACTACACCGCTACAAAAGCTATACATTTTTTTAAAGATCAATCTCACCATTTAACGCGACAAACCGTGAAATATTCTCTCAATGCGCGAATCTAACGCAAGTATTGAGATAATATTGCACCAATTTTACCGAATATCTCACCCGGTAGTATCGAAGCACGCGTAACAACAACAAGGAGCGACGGGCGAAGGAGATAGCTTCGCCGGGCTCCACACTATAACGCGCAACGGAAACGCCAGCATCCACGGCATAGCCGCGGACTATAGGCGCGGCCCGCGGAACCCCCCAGCAAGCAGAACAATACGCGTACCTGTGCACTCTATAGTGCGAACATCTCGCGTAACGCGCGATCTCGCCTCAACACCGTGGCCGGCCATTACCAACCAATTTTGCTATAGTGAGCGTCAACGGTAGCCACGGTAATAAGTATAGCGGTACCGTTCGCACTCGCTATGATCTATCCTGCGCTCTCTCTCTACCAGATATTAATTGTTGAATTCCGGTCATAAGTCATCAACTAATAACACAAAAATGAATTTAATAAATTCCCAGAGCACAGGACATTTTTCCCTGTAAATTATAAAAACATTCGAACAATAAATAAGGGAAATACCCAATGGTTGAAGCAAACAACTAACAATTATTGAATATTTCCCAATTAACAATCGATTCCGAACAACCAATCATCAAGATAATATCAGAAATTGTTGTATTTTTGTCTATTGGAGCACCAGTGGAGATATGGTACTCCAATGAAGGGTAGTAACAACAATTAAACTATAAAACATTTTGAACCTAATAGCAAAGGGAGGATAACACACAGAGGAAATATAAGACCTCCAGGAAACCTCCATAGAACATCGAAGCACCAAAAACGTGGTCGGCCCTCGTGACGCGCGACGGTCGCGTGGTCGCCACGTAGCCGAAGGTGCTGCCATGGGGGGTCTCGCAACTATACCATTGCACCCCCCCGTCTATCCGAACGAGCCCAGGGTATATAAGCGCCGACACCGGACTGCTCGAGACTCTTCTTTTCGGCAAACTCTAAGGTTCAAGTCACGGACTGCTGCTTCTCAGCGTAGTCAAGTATTCGTTATTCGTAACATCATTGTACAGTAGCGTCCAGATAGGTGCTCACTCATACGACTCGGTCCCCTTACATTGCGTTCTGGCTATCGAGCCTGAGAGTGAGCGATAGGAGATCCAGGATCTAATTGTCTCTCACGCACAGCGCGCTGGCCGGCATTATATCTCTGCATTAGGGCCACACTTCAAGCTCGGGTCCCCGCACACAGCGTTGTGGCTATCCGACTTGTATGTGTGAAAAATTTGAGTTGTTGTACCCCGAGCACTGCGCTTCGGCTGACAATAGCTCTCACAGGCAATTTTGGGAATCTGCTTTGTATAGTTGGCAGATTACGCGTACACGGGTGCGTGTTAATAAGAGTACACCCGTAAGAGAGGGAGACTGTCATCGGTCCCTCTCTTACGCGTTAGTGGACCAGACGCGCACTCGAAACCCTGTCTAAAGTGTTGTATCACAGTACTTCGGATGGTTAGGTGTGCGCGCGTGACCTGCTAATTGTGGGAAGAATAGTGTGCGTGTCTCTGTTCTGACTCGTTACATTCGCGACGCGCTCTTCTCAGAGCGCTGGCAAATATTAACGTCGCTTTTTCTTTTGAAATTTACCCTGTTCCCTCAGGACAAGGACGAATAATAGATAGAGCGATTTATTCTGTTTTTGGAGTTGCGTCATGCCCTTTTTAGGGCAGGAGGCAATTCTCGTCAGTTGAATATTGTCCATCCATAACGAGATAACGAGACGGCAGCAGACGACGAAGCACACTTCGAGACCCACTCTTAGCCTGTGGAAAGAAGGCGTAGTATAGGTAACGCGATATATACAAACGACAACTGAGTAGGCCTACTCGCGAAGTGCTTGACGGACGGACAACAGGTGTATAGCGCTTATCTCGTACCCTCAAAACGCGGTTCAAGCGAATTTCACCTAACATCAAACGAATTTCGCGCGCAATAAATCAAATCGCGGATTTGTTGATATTTTTCCCTTTTCTCCGTTGTCCGATGATTTCACAAACAGATTACGGAAGAATCTTATGATTTTTCAAGGTTTCTCTGTGGATGAGGACATCTTCACCGGAGAGACAACGCAGGTGGCGCGAAACACCTGTGCAACCTTCTCAAATAGCTACGATAGCGTGCAGTCGCGAACGGACCGTAGCATATCCGAACAACAGGGTTTATCATTATCATCTATTCATTTAGCCCGTAACGCATCATTGCGTTAGGAAATAATTTCATCTTTTGCGATTTGAGTGTTAAGCTCCATACAGAAGCACTTCCGACTGTATGAATTTAGCGTCTGTAAAAATCAAATGTAAATCCGGAAACTTCCGTTTAACTAGCCTAAGTTCGCGTGGGGAGCACGCGATAGTAAGAATTTTTATTAACAAATAGTGAGTTGAGTGTAAAGCTCCGTACGGAAGCACTTCCGACCGTACGAATTTAGCGTCTGTCAAATCTAACATAAATCCGGAAAACTTCCGTTTAATTAGAATAAGTTCGCGGGCAGAGCACGCGACGACACGAATTTCACCAAATAGCGAGTTGAGTGGGTGGGTGAACCCAATTTCTCCGGAATTTATCCGTTTAATAACACTCAGGTTAGGACTCGCGAAGGTGGCGGGTAACCCCATTGTATCCTGGTTGACCTCGTACAATCCCCCACTTCCTTGGCCAAACCGCCTTCCAAAAACTGCTCTTTTTAGAGCACCTATGATGATGAAGGCAACCTCTCGTCGCTAGACATATGAGAGAGAGAATTAAAACCCAATCTGAGGACTACAAAAAAAAAACAAAAATACAAACAACCTAGAAAACCATCATCTCGCCCCATAGATCGTCCCGGTCCAGTGCACGAAACCTTAAGTCCGCCTCCATGCGTCGCGGATACTAACATCTAAACGAGCGCGTTGCCCCGTCTGAGCATAGAATTTTCAAATTCATATTCAATAATAATTTTTATAATCAACGGAAAATCGCGAAACGTTTCAATATATGTATAATTTAGTGACGAACGGTATGAAATTTTTGATTTTATATAATGTTGAATTATTTTTAAAAATATACATTATCACATTCACTTTCGGAAACGCTCTAATAATCACGAAATAACGTAATAACGAAATAGAAAAGCGAATCCACAACATGTATATTTATCTAATTAAAACAAGGATGCAAAGTAGAACCTTGCACATTGCTTCCTCATTCTTTTTCGCGTTTTACAATGCTTCCTCTATGAGGAAGCTAAAAATTGAATAACATACTTCCTCATAGAGGTAGCTTTGTAAGAAGCGAAAAATAATGAGGAAGCAATGTGCAAGGTTCTACTTTGCATCCTTGTTTTATCTGAAATACATGAAAACATTATGCAACGTCGTTTCTACCCTTTTAACCTCTTAAGGTAGTCCTTGCGCATTAACCTTTCTGAACTTTAAGACTTAACATTTTTTTATATAATAGTTAAATCCCTTCGAAATGCGATTGCAAAGTTTCAAGCTGGATTATCGACTAAATTACCGAGAAAATAAATATTCAAAAAAGAATTCTTATGCACGGGCTCTTATGGGAAACTAACCGATTTCGTACCTCGGAATGAAAATTAACATGTATAAACTGAACTTTTATACAATATCAAATGTGCTATGGATTCCTTAGAGTGTCACGATTCCGTATAAAATATAAAAAAGGGACATTATCGAAGTATTTGGGTGTAATTCCAACGTCAAACACTTCATCGCCACTCAGAAGTTACGGATAACCGGATGTAGCAGACGATGATAAAAATCAACATAACCTCCAGTGTCAACAGTAGTATAGGACAGTTATCGCAAGACAGGGCGTGGCGACACTAGGCCACGCGACACTAATTGGCGGTCACGCCCTCCTCTCCCTTCCTAGGCCACGCCCATGTCTCGCGTTAAGGCCGCTGATTGGCGGTCACGCCCTCCCCTTTCTCGCGTTAACACTCGCGACTCCGCGACCTTCCCCACCCCCTTTTTGCGTTAACTGTCTCCAGCCCGCGATTGGCTGGCACAGTCGCGCACCCCACCACCCACCACCCCCACTACCTTTTGCGTTAACTGTCCCCAGCCCGCGATTGGCTGGCACAGTCGCGCACCCCACCACCCACAGGGCCCGCTGTTGAGGGGGCCCCGTCCGCGACCTGCCGCGCACCCCACCACCACCCACTGCCACCCTCGGGGCCCGTCCGCCCGCCGCCACCCACTCACTCGCACTTACCTCACTGCGTGGGACCGCTCCCCACTCGACGACCTCTCCCACCGGCCCCTGGCGCGCGACTGACGTCGCATGCGTGCGCTGCCGTACCTCTCCCACCCGACGCGTGGGTGCGTACGCCGCTGCTGCCCCCCCCCCCCCCCCCCCCACCAGTCTCATGGTTGCGCGCGCAGCTACGGGCAGCCAAGAGTTAGCTCGGCACGTACCCTCTCCCCTTTCTTGCGATAACTGTCCCTAGCCTCGAGTTTGGCTGCCAGACGTACTCCCCCCCTTTTTTTCACTATAGCGGTCCGCAGCCAGGTGTTAGCGTCGTTTCCTTGCTAGGCTTATGGTTGCGCGCGCAGCCATAGGCGGCTACTGTTGGCCTCGCCGCAACTCTCCCTACCCGCGTGACGGGTGGCTCCAGTTAGGACCCATTATGCCCCAAAAATTACCATTTTCTACGAATGGCCATAATAATGTTTTTCTAATAGCTAAAGATAATGAAGGTGAGTAAAGAACAGGTTTTTTGATTACATACATATTTATTGTCGATATACGTAAGCATACAATTGGATATTTATTATCGGGGACAAATAGATGTTAAACGCAAGCGGCCGATGGAGTCGAGAAAACGTATATTTATAATGCTTATTCTACGTTGCAGTTTCCTGACGAGAAACGAATGAAAAATCGGTCATCTTCAACTAAAATTAATTTTTATTTAAATAAGACCATGATAAAACACACAAAAAATTACATAGGTTGAGTCGCTACTGATGAAGCGTCTTCGAGGATCTTTTTCAACTCGTTTGTTATGTACGGTATACAAAACGCGCTCAATTCCAGGAACATTATATCGTAATATTCGAGGAATGATGAATCTATGTTGCAGCGTAGTCCATCGTGTAGAACACTTTTATTTTGTGTTAAAAGTTCTTTAACGCGTGGTTCATTGACATTTTCTGCCTCTTCATTAGACGGAATATGCATGAGTAATGCAGCACATAGAGCGTCAGCACACTTCTGTACATGCGTAGCATAACGTTGAAGTCTCCTGAAGCGTTCATCCACACACACCGAAACGTTGCACAATCCTTCAAACGTCGGTTTTTGCATCACTACGGCAGGTGAATAATTTTGTTTCTTCTTCTTCTGTGGGGGTTCCAACGGTGTTTGCTCATCGTTACCTGGATCGGTATCGTCAGAGGCGTCAGACGTTGACTCGGTTACAGCACGGTCGAACACAATGGATTTTGACCCAAACGCCGTTAGTTTAGACTGTATGTTGTCCCCGGAAGCAACGGGGCCTCCAGTTTTTTCTTTTCATCGTTTGACAACAGACGATACATGGTTGCTGTACTTAAATCAGCTTGACTCATGTTTGAACAAACGTTGTAAACTGGATGAAATAGTTATATATAATGAGATGGCCGTGTCTTCTCAAGATAGATATTGCTTCTGCCTTGTCACGGGCCTGAATGCCAAATATATATTTTCGTGTTCTGTTTTATATACTGTGTTGTACCCCTCCCCCCATATTACGTATGATAAGTGGGGTAAACCGGATGAAAGTGGTGATGACTCATCTTCACACTATTTTTTTAAATATGTAAATCTATTTCCGATATATATTTGTCTGGATGTCTGGCATAGTGTGATCTTCACAAATAATATTTTATGAGTGTTCAATAGAGGGTTTGTACGGTGTCAGTAGTCATTTACATAGAAGCCCAAGATAATAAGAAATTTATTATAAGAATGTATTAATAATTGATATTTAAAAATAAATGTATACAGTGTTTCATTACAAGTGCAGCAGTGAAAACTGACCAGAATAATTTACCTTTCTCTAGGAGTATCGTTGGGTTACGTGTGGGTTTTGCATCTGAAACCATTGACCTCTCTTACTCTATTTCTTTTCGGTCACTGTTATGTTCTTTCTCTCTTAACTTCTTTTTCTTTCCATCACTCTATTTTCTTTCATGTTTTCATCTTGCTCTTGTCGTATTTTCACCAAATTTTATGGCAACTGAGTCAAGGATGTAGAGTGGGGAGGGTTTTGGCAAACTATAAATGCATAGTGCACGGAAATTCTTGTCTAATTCTGTCAAGAAACTTCGTAGCGTGAATAGCTTGTTCATTTACGGTTTTTGGCGTTTGAAAAAATTTGTTTTCGTTTTTCGATACGGAAAGTGAAATCAAAAGTGTTCAATCGTGTTCAGTTTTGTGTATTTTCCGTGAAAAAAGTTTTTGTGTTTTCGTTTGTGTCGTTCGTTTGCGCCGTAAAAAACTGAAAAATGGAAAACACCCGCGTTCGGTTTTTGAGTGTCGTGCGTGCAACAGCACGTGTGTTTATCGATGTGATCGCCGCCTGGAAAGAATTTTTACCGATCGTTGGTTCGCTAACATTGGTAATTATTCTTACAGGGAATTAGTGAACGTATTCAAGGCAGTGCTTGAGAGTGGTCACTCTTTCTTCATTGCCGATGCGTACCTGCGTGGAGTGTTCCATCGGTCCGTGGAAGCACAGCGCCAGGTTATTGAGTTCCTGGGGGCCAATGGTCAGCTGTCAGGCAGAGCCCTGACAAATTTATTAATCAGGGTGTCGAATCATCATGGTAAGTAAAATATAAATTATTCTAAAATAAAATGTTTTAATTGTCATAAATGACAATTTTGATATTTTGTAATAATTTTTAATATCTATATATATTTTACTATTTTATTAATTTGATAAAAATGTAACGATATTTTTCTGTTATATTTTTATCAAATTGATAACATACTAAATATATATTCATAATTTATATTATTTAAAAATAATGTTAATAATTTTTGTATAGCCCGCCGAGCGTTGCTATTCAGCAGCGATAGTGACAATAGTCATGGGTCAGATAGTGACTCGCTGCTGATGGCATCGTCGTCGTCAAACATGATTGTTGACGACTCAGATTCTGAGTCTTCAACAATCCATGTCTCCGAGGGCGAGGAAGAGGACGCCGACGACGAAGCGGGGATGGATGTTGGCAACGAAATCGAAGACGATGATGACAACAACGAGACCGTGGCTGCTGACTCCGGTATAAATAATATTGACGAAGTGACTACATGTCAGTCGTCGAGTTTTACAATTAATTAAGAATTATTTTATAATTTTGAATTTTTTTTGCAGATGCTGACTCTGAGTTGGAGCGACTCTCCGATCGTCGTAGTGTGATCGCTGAGAGTCCCGAGTCTCCTCCTCCTCATGATCAGGGTACTCCCGTCTACCAGGGGGCTCCGGATGCTCCTCAGGATATTTACATTTCTGAGAGCCCAGAGTCCCCTCCCGCGGCTGATCAGGGGATCCCGGATAGTCCGGCATCGCCGCTTGCGGGCGATCAGGGTATCGCGGTTATACCGGAGTACCCGGAGCAGCAGAGGCCGCCATCACCGCATCGGCTCTCGTACGAAGAGTACGTGGAGCTGATGGACATGGATCGCTGGGCGACGGAGAACTATGAAAGCTGTAAGTAGAAAAATGTATTTCATAAAATTATAAAAATATAAACATAATTTTTATTAATTTTCAATTAATTAATTTTTCAGATGTTCGAGAGCTGTTTCGGGCTGCGCGGGAGTATGTAGTTCCGCTTTCGCGTGAAGCTTGGATTGAAGCGAATTTTAATACTTGTAAGTATTTTAATATGTATACATATTTTTTACATAAAATTGTTAACCAATAAAATATAAAATTTTAACATGTATTAATAATTTTTCTTTTTCAGACCAAGATTTTGTGGCGACAAATTTCGACCACGAACACAACAGTCGACAGATTCGTGAAACTTGTAAGTAGAATAAAGAATTTTCTATGTTTTTGTTATTTGCAAACAATTATATATTTTTATTTTTTAGTAAATCATCGTCCCGCGAATCCCGAAGTTGAGTCTTTGAGCGACGAGGAAATAGAGGAGTACGAGATCGCTCGCCCCGAGTCGCCCACCCGATCTTTGTTTTGGATAGACGAATTCGGGTGGGTAAATGAACGGGTTATTATTCCTTATTTTGACGAGGACGGGCGTATCGGTAGCGACTCCGATTTCCTCGACGATGACGAGGACTTGATCGTGACACGCTACAGGGATGCGTACGATGGGGCGACTGGACACGAGGAGTAAATACCAGCATTAATGGCAGCGTTGGTTTCCAGTGAGATGTCCACCGCTGTTATCCCCCATCACCACCCCGAACTGTTCGGATGAATCGGACGATTCCAACAGCTCAGAGAATTCAACGATTTCACGGGGGCTGTCCATATTAAGCAGCTCATCCGATTCGTCGCAGGTCTCGTTGACGACAAGATCGTCGTACCTGTCAGTGAGCTGCACTTCGAGGATGTCAACAGCCTCCAGCATCAACAGCGATTCGAGCGTCTCCAACGATTCATCCGACAGCAAATCAGCATCGTCCACTGCGTCCGACTCATCATCATCACCGGTAATGTACAATAGTTTTTATCAAATAGGCGGTGGTGCGGTTCGCGACGATAGTTTAAGCGATAGTGATAGTTCGGTAGAAGACGTTCGCGATTTTAATAATTTCGAAGACAACGACCTCGTCGCGGACGACGTAAATTCAATTTTGCCTCCAGGAAATCGCTTCGTCATTATTGGGTCAGAAAGAGACCATTATTTAAAGCGTTTCGGGGTTTTAGCAAGGCAAATCGATCTTGCGTTAGTGCCACCTCCTCCAGATATAAATTCTGTAGCATGGATTCGAAACGCAATACGTGATATACATCACTATTTCGTTTCAGATCGAGATGCTACAGATTTAATAGGCATAGGATTTGTCACTGACGGAATGATTGACGGTTCTGCAGGGGTATCTCTACGACCTATATCGCGTTTTAGTGATGAGCAGTTATGGAGTTTGCTTTGTGCAGTGAACCAAAGCTCACGAGTACTCGCGGCATCTGACACGCTGCGATTCACCGTCACATATGTGACGACGCCAGCTGGTCAAGGACTGCGTGTATCGATGCTCAAAAGCAAATCCATAACTGTAATCCGTAACGACGATAATTTGTGTTTTCCGCGTTCGGTTGTTGTAGGACTTGCTAATAATAAGCATAAACGCGAGCGTAGTGAAGCGTCAGCAATTGCTTGGAATCGTATACGTCAAGGGGCGTCACGAGACCAGCGTGAACAAGCTCGTACTCTCGTTGAAAGAGTTGGTGTAGAAATCCCTCAAGAAGGTTGTGGTATTCCTGAGATACAGGCTTTTCAGAGATACTTCATACCTTCTAGAGTAGCAATAGTAATTTACGACTGGGATTTGCTTGGTACGGGCGCACCTCCGGTTTTTGATGGACACTCGTCTTTTCAAAACACCGAGGCAAGTGAGGTTGTTAATATTGCGTATAGTGCTGTTTTGAAGCACTATTCGCCAATTAGCAACCTTATGGGTGCGTCAGGTGGTAGGAATTATTGCATACCGTGCAATAAAGCTTACCGCTGGGATGTTCAGCATCGGTGTACTAGCAAGTGCCCCCGCTGCTTCAGCGTGCCTCCCTGTATCGCTGATGTTGCCCCTGCGGCCGAACGAGAACTCGACCCTGGGTCTTCATTGATTGTTCAGCAGGTAGCACTTTCAACTACTGTCAACGATAGTACGGATTTGGTGTATAAATTTTGCGATCGATTATTTTACAACGCTACGTGTTTTGCGAATCATCTCAAGCCACGTGAGAATAGACGTAATTTGGAGAATCTTGCGCGAAAATCAGTTTGTGAATGCTACTGCTTTTGTAAGACTTGTGAAAAACTCATAAACAGAGAAAGCAAATCTCATGAGTGTGGTATCGGTTATTGTCAGTTGTGTCGTACCACTCATGGTCATAACGAACAGTGTTACATGCAGGTAATAAAGCCCCGTAAAGATAGTCAGGTAGAACACCTCGAAACGCTTTTTATATTTTACGATTTCGAGACAAGACAGGATCAGAAGTATAGCGGTCCCAACGCGGGTGAGGATACTCGTGAACATATAGTCACCCATTGTGTTGCGCAACAACTTTGCGAAATTTGCTTAGCTGCGGGGTATGACCGTTTACCCTCGACTGCGTGTCCCTGGTGCGGAATACACGAATTTGTTTTTAACCGTGCCCCTGTTGCAGAATTTATAGACCTTGCTGTTCGACCTTCTACGAAATTCCGCAATATAGTGTGTATCGCCCACAATGCTAAAGGGTTCGACGCACAATTTATATTGCGGAATATCGTAGAACGTTGTACGCACTTGCCGACCCCAAATTTAGTTTTGACGGGAAATTCAATTATTTCAATGCGTGTGGGGCGCACGAATTTTATAGACAGTCTCAATTACTTTCATATGAAACTTTGTGCGCTCCCCAAGGCATTCGGGTTTAACGATAGTTTTGAAAAGGGTTACTTTCCACATCTTTTCAACACTAAGGATAGACAGTCTTATAACGGTGCTCTCCCTGCAGCAGAGTATTACTCGCCCGACACAATGGGTGATAGTGAACGAGAAGAATTTTATGGGTGGTACGCTGAGCAAGTTGAAAAAAATGAAATTTTCAACTTTCAAAATGAAATTATTAAATATTGCAAACTCGATGTAAATATTTTGCGGCGGGCTTGCTACGAGTTTAGAAAAAATTTTCTATCTGTCGGTAATGTATGCCCGTTTACCGAGGCTGTCACTATTGCATCAGCTTGCTCAAAGGTGTACCGGCGTAACTTTCTTCGTCCTCAAACGATTGGGCTTATACCTCCTGGTGGATATAGACGGGCGGAAAACCACTCGCAACAGGCCATCGACTGGCTTTTATGGGTTGAGCATGAAATTGGTCAAGAGCTTATTCATGCAGCTCGAGGTCGAGAGTACAAGCTACCTGAAGGCCCGCGTGTCGATGGCTACCTGGAGGTAGACAATCGTCGTATTGTATATCAATACCATGGTTGCTACTGGCACGGCTGTCGCAAGTGCTTTCCGACCGACCGCTACCGCAAATCTCATGCTGGCAACGATAGTCTCGACTCTCGTTATGAACGTACTGTGGCAGCAAGTTTGAAAATTTGTTCCTACGGTTACGAGCTGGTCGAGATGTGGGAGTGCAGCTTCAATGCACTGCGAAAAAATGATCCAACTATTAATGAATTTTTGAAAAATCACCCGCGTCGCGTTTCTGATTGCCTCCAACCACGTGATGGTTTTTACGGTGGACGCACAGGTAACATTGTAACGGCTTACGATGTTATGCCCGGTGAAAAAATTTCTTATATCGATATTTGTTCGCTCTATCCGTATATATGTAAGACAGGTCGGTTTCCTGTAGGTCATCCGCGAATATACGTTGATTCCGAGTGCGAGTCGTTGTTTGAAGGGTCATACAATGCTCTAGGCGTTACGATCAATGGGATGATAAAGTGTACTATCATCCCGCCGCGCCGACTCTTTCACCCAGTTTTACCAGTTCGAATGCATGAGAAACTGTTGTTTGCTCTGTGTCGTAAATGCACAGAGGAAATGACCCAGGGCTCATGCAATCACGAAAACCCCGAGGATCGGGCTTTCACAGGTACCTGGGTGATTGATGAGGTCCGTAAAGCGCTAGACATGGGTTACGAAATTACGAAAATTTTTATTATTTGGGCGTATGATATGACAATGTACGATGTCAATACACGAGAGGGAGGCCTCTTTGTCGATTATGTAAATACGTTTCTAAAGATGAAACAAGAGGCAAGCGGTTATCCCTCGTGGTGTATTGACGAAGCGACTCGTCAAAAGTACATTGAAGATTACGAGCGTGCTGAAGGTATCCTTCTAGATGCTTCCAAAATTGAGAAAAACCCTGGTTTGCGATCTGTCGCAAAACTGTGTTTAAATTCATTTTGGGGTAAGTTCGGTCAGAGGGATACCTCACGCGCACCGTAATAGTCAAGAGTCGCGAAAAGTTATTGTCATACTTATACGACAATGACATAGAAGTGAAACGTCTTCTACCGGTCAACGAAGATTTATTATACTTGACTTGGGTGTCTCGCGAAGAGGCTGTGGTACCGAGCCCCTTGACAAGTGTAGTGATTGCGGCGTTTACAACAGCTTTGGCCCGTCTAAAATTGTGTAGTTACCTGGAGCGCTTAGACAGACGGGTCTTATATTACGATACCGACTCTGTTATTTATGTGAGTACGGGTGAAGACGGTGAGTGGATGCCCTCGGTAGGAAGTTTTCTGGGGGATATGACCAACGAATTGTCTTCGGCAGGACCAAACGCGTATATAAATTCATTTGTCTCCGGGGGTCCGAAATTTTATGGTTATACCGTGACTACTACCGAGGAGCCTGACAAAGTGATCGAAACCGTCTGCAAAGTGAAGGGGCTTAGTTTGAATTACGTAAATTCACAAAAAATTAATTTTAACAGTATAAGTGAGCTAATAAAGACTGAGTTAGCTCACGAAAATACAGAATCTGTTAAACTTAAATTTTCAAGTATTCAAAAAACGCCTCTTCACAATGTTATCACCCGTACCATGTTTAAAACTTGTCGTGTTGTATGTCGTAAACGCCGCCACGTTAGTCATACACTATCATTACCGTTTGGCTATAAAAATGACGAGGGTTAGTGATAAATTAGTAATAAGTGTATTTTTAAGTTTTTGTAAAAATTGTAAAAATTGTAGAAATAGTAAAAATTGTAAAAATTGTAGAAATTGTAAAGATTGTAAATATTGTAAAAATTGTAAAAATTGTAGAAAATGTAAATATTGTAAAAATTGTAAAAATTGTAGAAATTGTAAATATTGTTTTATTGTGTGTGTGTGTGTGTGTATGTGTGGGTTATGAATGTATGATGTTTAGTCAAGTAAGAAAATTTGTAAATTTAAATGAAATATTTTTTATAAAAATATGTTTTAATAATTTATTAAAATGTCCAATAAATAAAAAATATATTTTTGTATTTACGTTTTTAAATATTTTCTATCCTCCACAACTCCTAATGGTTTTTTAATAAAAAGAAAATTTACCTATAATTATTTGTCTACCTTTACTTTCCTTCCTTTGCGACAAGTAGGCTAAGTTCGTATTAAAGGCTGAGTTGTGCGCGTGTCCGCGAATCAGCGTATAAAACACACTCGTTAATAAGCCCATCAACGAGTGTGTGCGCGTCTGTATAAGCTGATCCGCGATCGCGCGCAGACGTCGAAAAAGCTTGTTACGACGTCCGGGTAGGCCGCCGCCGCCGCCCGCGTGTAAGCTTGTCGGGATAATTTTGAGAAATCATGGATGCACGGTGGAAGCATCCATGGACATCATTAATATGCGGCCCCACTGGATGTGGGAAAACGGTTTTTGTGCGTAAGTTTTTAAAATTTCTCCACTCGATGAGCGATGTAAAATTTGATCGGATTATTTTTTACTACGGTGATACGCTCGATCCTAGTATACGCGCTCTCCAAATCGACCCAGTGAACAATCAAGAAACACCGAAAATAGAGTTTAACGAGGGTTTGCCGCAGCCGTCGGATTATTCCAGCGATAATAAATTGAAAAAATTAATAATTATCGATGATTTGATGCGTGAATCGTCTACTGCTACAATTGTCGATCTTTTCACAAAAGGCAGTCATCATAAGAATATAAGCGTAATTTTCATAACGCAGAATATTTTTCATCAAGGCCACGGACAACGAGATATTTCTCTTAATGCCAATTATATAGTAATTTTTAAAAATCCACGCGATAGAGCATAAATACGTTATCTGGCACGTCAGGTTTATCCTGAAAATCCAAAATTTTTAACGGAGGCGTATCACGATGCAACGGCTAAACCACACGGATACCTTCTACTCGATTTGAAACAGTCGACACCGGATAATTGCAGATGCCGAACAACTATATTTCCCGATGACAAACGCATCCAAGTTTATGTGCCGAAAAATACTCGTCAACGTATATAAAGGTAAAACATTAGTAAAGAATCACCAGTGAATATCGTGCGTGTTTTGTGTACACATCGCTTGACACAAAATAACAATTTCACCATACAGATACAATGAAGCGAAATAAAGAAACTAAACGTTCGAAAAAAATTCCATTCAATAAAAACTGTGCTGCTATGCTAAATGCACTATATCATGGAAATAAAGAACAGCGCAAATCTCTACTGCGGAGTGCTGATAAAACTCTGGTTAAATGTATCTGCGAATGTGTTCTTAATATTCTGCATGGAACTGTTACATTAAAAAACAGTGTAAAAAAACGTTTAAAAAAATATAAAAATGTGCTTCGACGAATCGCCGCATCGTGCGTCACAAAACAGCATGGCGGTGGTCGTAAACGTACTCGCCGTCAATTCAATTGGAAAGCTAAAAAACGTCTTATCATCCAACAAGGAGGTGGTATGTTTATTCCGCTTTTATTAGCTCCAATAATCTCGACACTGGTTAGTCGATTGTTTGCCGGTGGAGAAGCAAGTAGCTGAAAACTATGGAGTACGCAAAGAAAATGGCTCTAGTACCGATTGCCGACCATGACGACAGTAATACCGACTGTCGAGAACCGATGATCGGTTGTGGCGATGTCGGTAATATTGTAGATACATCGATAAAAAAGAAAACAGTGCAGACACCTG
The DNA here is from genome assembly GCA_963970395.1 of Ephialtes manifestator. NCBI lineage: Eukaryota > Metazoa > Arthropoda > Insecta > Hymenoptera > Ichneumonidae > Ephialtes > Ephialtes manifestator. The sequence continues at coordinate 12,146,272 of OZ019973.1, forward strand.
GTGACAGACTGTCGCGACTTGACACCGAGCTTTACAAGATTTTAAAATCAAGAAAATATGACGGAGAAGATTCACGTAAATGGAAAGACTATATGCAGGTGTTGCAACAATATTTATTTCTCAATGGAACGCAGTATGTACCTGAAGAACCATCAGCGATCGAACCATCAACGATCGAGTCATCAGCGATGGAAACGACGTCAGCGCCCCCATCAACAGCAGTGTCGGATGACGCAATTATTAGTAGCGTCCCAGTAACGTATAAACGTATTGCATCATCACTCTTGAGATATCTACATACTTCCAAAGAGGCAAAGAAAAACGTGTACTGGGATGAAAAAGGATGTGTGACAATAAACGGAACTTTTCTGAAAGATTATAATATCGTGGATCTTATCAATGATGCTGTACGATCTAGAAAAGGAGTAACACCATATGGACGTCTGCAGTTTATCACAACCCTTCGAACTAGCGGCATACCTCGTGAATTTGTCGGAAACGATACTTTGTGGCAACTCGGGAAATTTCGTACCTCTAAAAAACGACCACATGTGCCAGATACTGAAAATACATTAGACGACGACGACGAAGACAACCCTCGTTTTGGAAAAAGGATCCGTAAAATGACCAAGAAGTCACGCACCGCTGGATTCTCCAAATGGCTTTCGGTTTAAAAACGCACATAATGTCATACGAAAAAGTGTATTACGATCCCTCGAACCCTGCTGGTAATGCGGGTGCGAGACGATTAATTAAAGGGAAAAATAAAGCAGATTCTGTGTACGACTGGCTCACTCAACAGGATACCTATACCATTCATAGACCCGTGCGACGCCTTTTTCCTCGATTACATTACAATGTTAGCAATATAGATGATGTTTGGGAGGCTGATCTCGTAGACCTTCGTTCATTGAAAAGTTACAATGATGGCGTTTCCTACCTTCTTATGGTTATTGATGTTCTCAGTAAGTATGCTTGGGTCGAGCCCTTGCGAGACAAGACCGTGCGCGAAGTAACAAAGACCTTTAAACGAATTTTCGAGCGAAGCGCCGGTCGCCAACCTGTCTACCTGCAAACCGATCGGGGCAAAGAATTTCTCGGCAATGAACTCCAGAAATTTCTTAAAGAAAACGATATTCGCTTCCGTGTAGCACGCAACCCTGACATAAAAGCATCAATTGTTGAACGTTTCAACCGTACGCTCAAGGAACGCATGTGGCGCTACTTTACACATAAAAATACTCATCGCTACATTGATATACTACAACAATTTGTTTACGCTTACAATCATTCCACTCATTCAACGATTAAAATGCAACCCGCTGCCGTAACATTATACAATGCAGACATAGCTATGCAGAATATGACTCATACGGCTTTAAAACGACGGAATAAGAGACGTTTTACTACATATAAATATAAATGTGGTGATTACGTTAGAATTAGTCGAACAAAAGGTACCTTCGAGAAGGGTTATGAGAAAAATTGGAGTGAAGAAATATTTTGTGTGACAAAAGTAATAAACCGTCAAGGTTTGTACATTTATGCTTTGAGTGATCTAGAAAATGAACCTATTGAAGGCTTCTTCTATCCCGAAGAATTGACACACGTTCATGAAACACGTGTCAAAGAGGATCAAGAATTTAAAATTGACAAAGTGCTGCAAACCAAAGGTAGAGGTGAGAAAAAACAAGTTTTCGTGAGCTGGGTAGGGTACCCTGCGAAATTTAATTCTTGGATACCTGCATCGAACCTACATAGTCTCACGTAACCACATCAAAATGAACGACCAAGATAATTTTTATCTCGTACTACCAAGCAACAGTAGCATGATATATTTTCCGGAAAATACAACGACACGTTTTACCACTCAACTTCAACGTGAAATATCTCTCAAAGGACAATGGGCCGTAGGTTTGGCTGAAATTCATATACCCTGCACAATCACGCATTTGCAAGCGTCTGATACAGAATTTGAGTGGACACCTTGTGACGGTAAATCATCTGTGATTGAAAAAATACCACATGGATTATATAAAAATCATATGGAGCTAGTGGATGAAATAAATCGTTTACCTGGTATGCACCAGGCTGGCATTCAATTCGTTGAATCAAAAAATGCAAAAGGTTACGTATCAATTTTCGCAGAAAATAAAGATAATTGCCCGTCAAATACGCTACCGAAAAATGTAATACGGATGAGTAGTAAAGTGCAAAAGGTACTAGGACTTGAAAAACGCTTACTACCAAAACCCGACTGGCAATCCTCTCAAGGTGTTTACCTGCGTTTCATTCGAGGTGTCGGAAGAATGGGCGCTGTACGAGCCTGTATAAACAGGGCACTACCCGAACAGCTCTTTGTCTACACAGACATCTGTGTACCCCATACTGTAGGCGACACACAAACAACACTACTCCGTATAGTTAATTTGAATACAGCAAACTATAGATATGATGAGACACAGGTAAAATCTTTTTCTCCGCCATACTATATACCACTCATCAACAACTGTTTCCGCTCCATTGAGATAGATATAAGAGACCATCTGGGAGCAAGGATTCCATTCAAGTACGGGACATTAACACTGACGCTTCATTTCAAAAAAGTGTAAAAGTGAAATAGTGTGAAAATAGTAAACACGTTTGGAAGAATGCTTTTTGAAGATACTACGGATGACCCGACGATGGATCAAAGTGAAATTACTAAAAAAGTCGAAAATTGTGAAGAAGAAGAAGAAAAAATAACTGACTTTATCATCGTAACTTTTAGTGAGTATCTTGAAAAGTGGCAAGCAGTAATTCAGAAAAAATGTCTAATACCACAATGTTATGGGAACACCGTCAGCAAAATAAAAAAATTGATACCGCGATGCTGTGGCGACAACTTTGAAGTTTCCCACTTTGAACCTATAAAACTATTAACACCACGCGATCATGAGCTGGTTAATATAATTGGAGATATTGATTTGAGAGTCAAAGTAGCGGATGATATTCCCTACAACAATGTAATTACTGATATTATTACAAATACTCTGCTCAAGTCAAGCCATCCAGCCTACATCAGCTTGAGAGAAATGGTAAAGGATGATCCACCGAAAAGCCTTTCATTCTTTGAACCTCTCGATTTATATATGATAACTGAACTAGAAGGTCAAAACCTTTTTGAAGACATTGCAAGCTCCATCTACAGATTGTTGGAAGAATATTAACATTAAAAAATATACGTTGCTAAAAAATTGATATAAAAAGTGGTACGATGCACGCATCTTGCATTCGTATATAAATCGTTGACATTGACACTTGATTATGAGGAGAGTGCTACGGTATGGCCTATTATACTAGTTATTACGAGAATCAAATTGGTGGTGGAAGGATACACAACGTCTTTGTTGGTGCCCCTCATCAACGTGGGCACGGGATCGGTAGCTTTCTCGGCGGTCTCTTCAGAAGTATACTACCATTGTTGAAATCGGGCGCTAAGGCCGTAGGGAAAGAGGCTTTACGTACAGGACTGCACGTCCTCGAAGATGTAAGCGGTCACCAGAAACCCTTCAAAGAGTCACTACGACGGCGAATGACTGAATCGGGTGAAAATTTACAACGGAAAGCGAATGAAAAAATTGCTCTTCTCATGAACGGATCAGGATATAATGCGAGGAACACAACCAGATTGATGCAGTCACTCACCGGCCGTGCACGTACATACACGCAAAAAAGGAAGCGACGCGCTGCTGTTTCGAAAAAATCTCACGGTGTTACCAAGCGAAGAAAAAATAGAACCGTAACCAAGAAAAAGAAAACTGTAAAAAGAAGGAAAAAGCAAACAAGTAGAAAACCAGTGAAAAAACGTAAAAAATCCGACATTTTCGGAAGTGATTAACAATGTCTTTCTTACATACACACTCTTGTGAGTGTATGAAGTCTGAACTCGACTTGTTTACAATTCCACCAACTCAAACATCTATAGAGAGCTCACAATGGGTTCACTACAAACCCGTCTCATCCCTTTCGGACAACGGACCTCTTGAATTTGTCATACCTGGCCATGGTGAAGAATATTTAGATCTGACTCACACAATGCTTGCTGTGAGTGTAAAAATTAAAGGCGACCCTGTTTCTAACGTTGCACCTGTTAATAACTTTCTACACAGCATGTTTAATCAGGTGGATGTATATTTCAACCAGAAACTTGTAGCGCCACCAAACAATGCCTATCCTTACAGAGCGTATATTGAGACTCTACTCAATTATGGACCTGCAGCGAAAAAGTCTCATCTATCGACTGGTCTTTGGTATGCCGATACACCTGGTACATTTGAAGTGCTCCCAAACGGAAAAAAAGGTACGAATGCTGGTCAAGATATTCGCGAAGGAATTGTAATGAATAGACAGACAGTGGATATGATTGGACATTTACATTGTGATGTTTTTAATCAAGACAAACTTCTATTAAACGGTGTAGAAGTACGTCTACGACTCGTACGCTCAAAAGATGATTTTTGTCTAATGGGGCCTGTTGTAAGTGGAGTTTCACACACCGTTCAAATAAAAGAAGCAACTTTACTTGTACGCCGAGCAAAAATTTCTCCAGGTGTATTGATTGCTCATGCTAAAATGCTTGCAAAGACAACAGCAAAATATCCAATAACCCGTGTGGAAGTTAAAGCATTTACAATGCATAGTGGAATAGTTGGTGATACGTTAGACAATGTTATTCTCGGACAATTACCGAAACGTATTATTCTCGGTTTTGTAAATAACGGAGCATTCAACGGCAATAAAACGCTAAACCCATTCTACTTTCATAATCAACACCTCAATTTCCTATCTCTATACATAGACGGTCAACAAATTCCCAGCAAACCTCTTCAGCCAAATTTTGATAGTACCACGTGGGTTCAGAGTTATCATACTCTTTTTAGTGGCACCGGCATACACTTTCAAAACGAAGGTTTAGATCTTGACCGATATGAATACCCCAAGGGCTACTGTCTGTTTGCATTTGATCTGACTCCTGACTTGTCTGCAAGCTGTTTCAGTCACTGGAATTTAGTGAGACACGGAAGTGTGAGAGTGGAAGTACGCTTTGCTCAACCACTAACGACAACATTAAATTGTATAATTTACGCCGAGTATGACAACGTGATTGAGATAGATTCTACGCGACAAGTTATCGCCGATTTCAGTGCGTGAGAGGGAGCCACGATAGAACACGGCTATAACGGGTATTTAAACGCAACAGCAGTCGCATATGCTACAGCAGTCCGCATCAAACTCTCATAATGGACGTTGTAGTAGATATTCAAGCGCTCTATGGAATATCCGGACAATTTTTACCGAAAGAAATTGCTGTGACTACTCTTGATGGAGGACATTATGGTCACTGGCTTGTCGAGCCACCCTACGATTTTGGTGAACTACCTAAATCAATTCGCACAAGTAATAATACTCTGACTTGTTTTCATCACGGACTTGAGTGGACAGATGGTGATACGCCTCTACAAAAAGTGTACGCAAATCTACGAATAATGTGTCGTTACACTTTAAATATTTATACGCGTGGTGCACAAAAAGCTGAACTTTTGCGTGGAGTATTGGGACGTGAAATTATCAATCTGGAAGAGTACGAGGGCCCAACGTTCAAGAACATGCCAATTAATAACGTTTACTGCATTCATCACGGAGTTTTGAGAGAAGATACCGCAAAGTGTGCATTAAACAATGTGGGAAAAATACGTACTTGGCTCAACATGCAAGATCTCAAATCCGTGAGTCCTATTTATTCACAACCTCTGGCTACATCAACACCAGTCGATAAAAAACCATCTAGCAACGAGGGTGTGAATAAAAAGAAAAAAAGAAAAAATTCTCTGAAAAATTCTTATCAATCCAACAAAGAGAATATATATAGAGAACATACACCATGGTGTAGCATTGAAGAACTAAACGCCGATACGGGGACTGAATCGGCTAACGAAGAAATTGTTGGACTTTTTCGAAATAAAGAGTTAGAGCTACCCACACCACCCCCACCCCCTCCACGAAAAGACTCGCAACAGCCAGCACCACCACGTGTTAATCGTCAACAGCAGAAACACAACCATACACAGAAACAGCTCCCACTACAAAATGAACAGTCTCGAGTTACTAGAAGCTCTACAACGAGTCTCTGCTCAGACGATAGGAGTCTACCCCGCCGATCGCATACCGAGTCGCTGGTCTAGACCTGCAGCGCTGATACTAAACACGGACGACCATAATAGACCTGGAAAACATTGGGTTGCCATCTACGTCGACAAAAATGGACATGGCATCTTTTTCGATAGTTATGGATTGCCCCCACTCATCAGCCAACACCATAACCGTTTACGGAGAAACACACTCACCTATGAGTGGAACACACGACAACTACAATCAGTCAAGTCTACAGTGTGTGGCGAATACTGTCTTATGTTTCTTGATTGTCTGTCTCGTGGTTGTAGTCTGCGCGCTTTTATACGAAATTTTTCATCCAATAGAATAAAAAATGATCGTATTGCAGCACGATACTACAGACAAATGAAATATAAAATTCGAAAAAATAAACATCGAAAAAACCATTGTATCGAGGGTAGAGGATATAATAACAATGTCAACACATGTGTTCAAACTTGTAGTCCACGATTCGGCTGCTATTTATGAATAAACGAAAAATATTTGTACTTTCTTTGTTGTCATTTCAAAAACCTTTTCTAACCACATCCTATAAAACACCTGTAGACTGTATATCATTAAGAAAATACCATCGAGGGTAGAGGATATAATAACAATGTCAACACATGTGTTCAAACTTGTAGTCCACGATTCGGCTGCTATTTATGAATAAACAAAAAATATTTGTACTTTCTTTGTTGTCATTTCAAAAACCTTTTCTAAGCACATCCTATAAAACACCTGTAGACTGTATATCATTAAGAAAATACCATTCATTTGAATACACACATTCCCCCCCTCCACTCACAAGTATCCTATACACACTCGCAGGCTATATATATTACGAAAACACCATTGAGACAGACCAGTTGACAGTAAACCTTGGTTGTGATAAGATCTGATCAGTAGCAGTAGTAACAACAGTATTAACAACAGTATTAACAGTAGTAGTAAGAGTAACAACAGTCGTCCCTCTCATTTTCTCCCTCACAATGGAGATTGTCAGTGGTGTATTAATTATTCATTCTGACAAGAGCGCATGGGAGCTCACCAAGAAAGATCTCGAGTATATTCCAAAGCCTCTAATTATCAAATATTGGGGTGATTCCATGGATATTCTATGGGAAAAACTACCCGACAACCTGAAGCGTGACGCAGACATCAACTCGTACCTGAGCTGCTATTTACACTACAATACAAAGACCATGAGGGACCACATTGACGGGCCACCACCAAAACATCGATCATGCCCAGGATGTATCACTGAAGCAAAACGAAAATTGAAAAGACAAGAAGAAACTGTTACAAAAATGTCAACTGATACTACAGACTAATTATTTGACTTAACTAATATGTTTATAATAAATTAATAATCAAAAATAAAAAACCTGTTCTTTACTCACCTTCATTATCTTTAGCTATTAGAAAAACATTATTATGGCCATTCGTAGAAAATGGTAATTTTTGGGGCATAATGGGTCCTAACTGGAGCCACCCGTCACGCGGGTAGGGAGAGTTGCAGCGAGACCAACAGTAGCCGCCTATGGCTGCGCGCGCCACCGTGGCACGTGTCCACGCTTAGCCACCCGCTGCTAGACGCGACCACGAGTCTAGCGGGTAGCGATGCACACAGCCACGTACAGGGACAGCTATAGCGAGCAAGGGGAGAGGGTACGCTCCGTCGACTCTTCGCCACCCGTAGCTGCGCGCGCAACCATAAGCCTAGCAAGGAAACGACGCTAACACCTGGCTACGGACCGCTATAGTGAAAAAAAGGGGGGAGTACGTCTGGCAGCCAAACTCGAGGCTAGGGACAGTTATCGCAAGAAAGGGGAGAGGGTACTTCCGAGCTAACTCTTGGCTGCCCGTAGCTGCGCGCGCAACCATGAGACTGGTGGGGGGGCAGCAGCGGCGTACGCACCCACGCGTCGGGTGGGAGAGGTACGGCAGCGCACGCATGCGACGTCAGTCGCGCGCCAGGTGCCGGTGGGAGAGGTCGTCGAGTGGGAAGCGGTCCCACGCAGTGAGGTAAGTGCGAGTGAGTGGGTGGCGGCGGGCGGACGGGCCCCGAGGGTGGCAGTGGGTGGTGGTGGGGTGCGCGGCAGGTCGCGGACGGGCCCCCCTCAACACCGGACCCTGTGGGTGGTGGGGTGCGCGACTGTGCCAGCCAATCGCGGGCTGGGGACAGTTAACGCAAAAGGTAGTGGGGGTGGTGGGTGGTGGGATGCGCGACTGTGCCAGCCAATCGCGGGCTGGAGACAGTTAACGCAAAAAGGGGGTGGGGAGGGTCGCGGAGTCGCGAGTGTTAACGCGAGAAAGGGGAGGGCGTGACCGCCAATCAGCGGCCTTATCGCGAGACATGGGCGTGGCCTAGGAAGGGAGAGGAGGGCGTGACCGCCAATCAGCGGCCGAGGACAGTTATCGCGAGACATGGGCGTGGCCTAGTGTCGCCACGCCCTGTCTTGCGATAACTGTCCTATACTACTGTCAACCGGCGCCGTTTCAACCTTGATTTCAGCGACCCGATTTTTCGTGGCGGTTGTAGTCGTGGCGCAAAAATTAGATTTTCTATCTACATTTTTTCGGTTTTGTGTCACAAATTTACCTTTAAAATGACCAAATTTAGCTCTGACCGCGTGATGATACAATACCACTACGCGTTCAAGCGAGACTCTGATGAGATATTTTAGTTAATACAATTTATGTTTTTTAAGTTTACGAAGCATCTACAAATACGTTTTTATTTTCACTGTGATTAAGGGCAGGGTAAAGTATTTAAAATTTTTTTTTTTCCATTTTTTTTTTATTTTTTTAAATGAATGCCTAATGTCTCAAGAATATTGTGTAAAAATTTCAAGTCGATCGGAGTAAAATTGACGAAGCTATGAGTATTTGAGCGTCTATTGCTCCAGGCGGGTCTTATACCTGGGCGGCAGCTGCGCGGCGCGCTATTGTATTTTTCGACCCCGAATAAATTTATTGATAAACGGGCCTGTTCCGGTCCCGTTATATATATTCGAGGTATGGTGTATATAAGTATGCACATTAGTCTATACATCAGTTGACCGCTGTATGCCGTGCTGAGCAGTAGCAAGTCACACTAAAAGTTTGAGTCCGTTTTGGTTCGTATTCGTACCTCGAAAAATGCCTCGAAAAATAAGCAGAGAAGATCGTAAGGGTGGTATTGGACAATTGTCCCGACCAAAAAAAAAAGCGCCTCCTCAAAAGCGTAAAAACGACGAACCGGTAGCTAGTAGCGCGTCAGCGAAAAAAATGAAAAATAAACCCGCTGTGGTGGTAGAAGACATCCAAAAACATTATCGAATGACAGATTTCGTTCTTGTTTTTTCGTCAATTGCTACTGTCGTCAAATGTGTGAAGTGTGATGGAAAAGTGATATTCCAAACATGCAAAAAAGAAGGTCTTGGTTTCAACATCAAGGTGACATGTGAAAAGTGTAAACAGCCTCACTACATCCCATCAAGTGAAAGAATAGACAGTGGTATATACGATGTCAATTATCGGTTTGCTTTCGTAATGCGAGTGTTGGGCTTAGGTTTAGCCGGATGTAATAAGTTCTGCGGACTAATGGATTTGGCGAGTGCTTTCTTATCGAAACCAGCCTATAATTTATATATGAAAAAACATTGTGAAGCTATACAAAATGTGGCCAAGAAGTTCTTCGCATCGGCTGCACAAGAAGAGAAAAAAGCAATGTCTGACGCAAATAATGTAGAAGAAACGTCAGAATTGACTGTATCAGGCGACGGCACTTGGAAAAAAAGAGGATTCTCTTCGTTATTTGGCGTTGCTTCTCTAATTGGATATTGTACTGGAAAGGTACTTGACATTTTTGTAAAAAGCAGTTACTGCCACGGTTGTGAGACTTGGAAAAACAAATTGGATTCTGCCGAATACGAAGCGTGGTACGAAGAGCATGTGGATAGCGGTGATTGCAAAGCTAACCATGAGGGACCCTCTGGAAACATGGAGGTATCAGCAATAATAGAAATGTTCGAACGATCGGTGGTAAATCTTGGGGTGAAATATTGTAACTACATCGGAGACGGTGACTCAAAGACGTACAGCGGCGTTGTTAATGCAAAACCTTATGGTGAAGATTTCGTGATAAACAAAAAAGAATGCATAGGGCATGTCCAAAAGAGAATGGGAACACGTCTGCATGGACTAGTAAAAATAAGTGTAGTTGACACAAAAACCAAAGCCAGAAAGACCGTAAAAAGAAAAAGCCTTTCGGGCAAAGGAAAGCTCACTGCTAAAATGATTGACAAATTGACTGTTTACTATGGACTAGCTATTCGACGTAATTATGATTCAGTTGAGAAGATGAAAAATGCCATATGGGCAACTTATCATCACTACAGTTCAACCGACGAGAACCCACGGAAAAGTCTGAAAAAATTCATACGTATACAGAAAAATGAACGAATCAGGAAAAAAAAATTAGATTGCGGGGAAATTTGTTGTCTATTTTTTTTTTTTTTTCATCATTTTGTTAATAACATTTTAGAATTATTATTATGCAAAATTAATCTTTTGAGTACCGTTAATATGCATGAATTTTCTCAGATTTTTATGCAATCGAGAAGTGTTCTCAAACTTATGTGCAATGAGCGCTAAGCGACCAAACTCTTCTGCGTTTTTCAAACCGTTTTTCTCAGAAAAACTTGTCATTTTTGAAGTCCGTGAGCACGATTACTCAAAATCTACTGGACCAATCACTTTGAAATTTTGCACAGTACTTCTTCACATAATTTACCAGGTATTGTCGAGAGCTTTTTTGTTTTTTTTTTAATAATTACTAGTTTTTCAACAACAAATTACCCGATTTTTTAAAGCGAAAATCGGGTTTTTGACTTCCAAGTGCTACGAAAAATCGAAAAATCGAAAGAAAAAAAAAAAATCTCCCGTCATTGCCTCAAAAAACATCTCCTTCAACAAATGCATTTTGATTTTTTTGTTTCAGATGATTTTGTTGCGAGTTATGATGCTCACCGCAAACCACCTTTTTTTCGCGGCGGCTCCGGGGGTTAATTTTCATTCGCTCAATTTTGACAATTTTTCAATGAAAATTTGGGAAAATGTTGTTGAAATGTTACTTTATTATATGTAAATTTTTCAATAAACGAACACTATCCGTTACGCCAAAAAAAAATCTTAAAAACATGCCTTTTTTTCGCCGAATTAACTTTACCCTGCCCTTAATTGAATGTGTAGATATATAAAAAAAAAGATGCAAAGTAGAACCTTGCACATTGCTTCCTCATTATTTTTCGCTTTTTACAAAGCTCCCTCTGTGAGGAAGCAGTATGTTATTCAATTTTGGCTTCCTCATAGAGGAAGCTTTGTAAAAAGCGAAAAATAATGAGGAAGCAATGTGCAAGGTTCTACTTTGCATCTTTTTTTTTTATACCTTGTGTCTCTTTTGCAGAGGTGTTTTATACAGCTATAAATCACCTCTGCAAACACCGTTACATCTAATTTTGATTAGATACAAATTTTTGTCGTACTTTCTCAACTTTTCCGGAAGTTATAGCGGAAATCTACATTTTTTTAAAATGAAAAATGGTGTAAAATCCGAACTTTACCGATCATCACCAAATTTGGTACATGGCATTTCTGAATGTTATTTTTCGTCTGTACAAAATTTCTGTTCATTTGTTGAAATTCGACGTAATTTAGATCAAAATCTATTTTTTTCGAAAAATTCAAAATTCTATAAAATCGGAACCGCTTTACCGATTTCGCTGAAATTCAATACCAAACGTCATTTAACGTGTCTTCATTTATAAAGAACTATTTAGCTAAATTGGCGAACTTTTACGAAAGTTAGAGCGATCACGACATTTTTTGAAAAAATTAAAAATTGCATAAAATCTGTTTACATTGATACATTTAATTAAAAATCACGTCAATAACAGAGGAGTCAATACTCTACCTGCGTGCAAAATTTTAGCTAGATCCATCGTGCCGTTCGTGAGTTATGGGCAATTGAATTTTCAGTGTCTGGATACATACACACACACACACACACACACACACACACACACACACACATACACACATACAGACATATTTTCTAGACCACTTTTCTCGAATTTTTAGGTGATTCTAAGCATACTGATATGAAAATCTCGAAAAAAAAATTTTTCACGAAAACAAAGCTTCCTCTATGAGGAAGCAAAAAATAAAAAAATATTGAACCTGACACATCTTTCGTTCTCGACATGTGGTCAAATATAATTCGAGTTATAATTTGAAAACGGCCGGTGAGTAGCCGCCTTCGGAATAAATAGAGTAGCAGTAGCGACCGTCGCGTCAGGAGTAACAGCCCGTCCAGTCAAGATCAGACAGACAAATCGTAGTGTGAAGGCAACATTAATTTTTTTTTAACTTGGCGTCGAGTCGCTACCGCGACTCTTGATGTTAGCATTTACCGAATTTTCGGAACAGTGCGTCATTTGACTAGTATGGGTCGCAAGGACTACCTTAACTTAAATATAATGATACGATATTTATTCATTTATTTATCAATTTTTCAACGATTTTTGCAATTTATCTTGTTAGGATTTATGTTAGTTGTGAGGGCTTTACAAAAGATAATTTACTACACGACTGCGAGGAAGAATCTTTCTTTATTTAAATTATAACGAGAGAAAGATATTTTAGTACAACATGTATCACGTCATGCTTCCGACCAACAAACTTATTAAAACGTAACCATAGAGATAGAAAAACAAAACAAGGCAGAAACATAAAATTGTAATTCCAACACTCTCCCTCAATTTAATGTTCTCCTTGACAATTCGTAAATGTCGAATAGTCCGAAAGCTTGAATGCACTTTGCGTGCTGAGGACCCGAAAGAGCCTTTGTAAGGACGTCGGCAATCATTTCTTCCGACGGTAAGTATTCTAACTTCACGGGATGATTGTCCAAAACCTCACGCACGAAATGGTGTCTGATGTCGATATGTTTCGACCTTGAATGAAATACAGAATTCCGGGCTAGCTTTCCGGCTCCCTGGTTATCATTGAACAGGGTAACCTCGGCTAAAGCACCGAAATTTAATTCCTTGAGGAAGCCGATCAGGTAAACCGCCTCCTTAGCTGCTTCCGTGATACTCATGTACTCGGCCTCGGTCGAAGATAAGGCCACCGTCCGTTGTTTTCGAGACTCCCATGAGATAGCTGCTCCGCCCAGTATGAATACCGAGCCTGTATATGATCGCCTGTCAACGATGCAATTACCCCAGTCGGCGTCGACAAATCCCGACAACTTTTTCTCGCCTTTTCGATACAACAAGCCAAGGTTCCTTGTACCTTTGATGTATCGCAGTATCCGCTTTGCAGCAATCCAATGGCTCTTTCCGTACGTGTTGTTGAATTGGCTTAATGCGTTGACGGAATGAGCGATATCGGGACGTGTGCCAATCGCGAGGTACATCAGAGCACCCAAGAGTTCTCTGTATGGCAGCTTAACGTTGGCGACGTCGCGATCTTCTGATTCAGAGCACAATTTTTCGCCAACCACCAGCGGGGTGTTGACACATTTACAGTCGTCCATCTTAAATCTCTTGAGAATGTCATTGATGTACGAATTTTGAGACAGGCAGATCCTCTCCTTGTCTTGTTGAATCTCGAATCCAAGACAATACTTGGCTTGTCCCATGTCTTTCATCGTAAAATCGCGGGATAGATCGCCTTTAATTTGCAGGACTCTTTCTCGATCATTTGAAACAATCAAAATATCGTCGACGTAAATTAGTACGAATGTGTGAGCGGTCCTTGTTTTGTCTACGAAAACACATGGGTCTGCATTTGTCGGGCGGAGTCCAGTTGAAACAAGAGTTTCCTTTAGTTTTGCATGCCATTGACGACCGGATTGGCGCAATCCGTATAGTGACTTTTTGAGTTTACATACTTTGCTTCCGCCACTAAGATTTCGTAGCATCTTCTCTGCCTTATTTACGAGTTCGGTGTCTGTTTCATTTTTAGAAATTTTCTCGAGCATCTCTTGTAATAGCTCTGGTGTACTCATGAATATTTCCGTGTCGATATCACCGTTCAGATATGCTGTCTTGACGTCCATTTGCCACACAGTCAAGTCGAATTCGGCCGCGAGTGCCATTAACAATCTAAACGATCCGAGCCTGGCTACAGGCGCAAATGTCTCGATAAAATCTATACCAGGGCGTTGTAAGAACCCTTTTGCGACCACTCTCGCTTTTCGACGCTCCAATTTTCCGTCCAATCCAATTTTATTTCTTAGAACGGTTCGGCAGCCGACGATTTTTCCATCCACAGGTCTTTCCACAATTTCCCACGTATTGTTTTCGAGAAGACTTTTAATTTCATCGTAAATAGCTATTTTCCACTCGTCACCGTCTGGGCCGGATATCGCCTTTGAGAAAGGAACTTCTGAATTGCACATTGATGCTTCGGCATCATGCCATTGGGCCTCGTCGCTGCTGCTTGATGAAACGTCCTCTCCGGCGTTGTCATCTTCGACATCCTCGTCAGCTTGAACTTCGAAGTTGGCGTGTGCCGCGGGCTCTCGAGCTGGGCCGTTTCTTTCATCACCGGCTATATGATACTTCTTAGATGGGCGACCAGGTCTTCCAGTTCGTACTATGCTAGGCCTGCCTGGTCCACGTCTAAGCTGCGCATTTGCAATGTTGTGACGTTCCTCATCCTCCGCCGGGGCTTCTCGTTGATCCACAGGTACGTCCACGATTTGGCTATGATCAATCTCAATCTCCTGTATATCAGGCATCGGGTTGTCATTGTTCAGTGCGTTGAACGTGCCGTTTATGGCCTCGACAATCGTCTTGTTCTGTTGATCGCCTTTGTACATGGATTCTTCCACGAATTTCACATCTCTGGTGACTCGTATTTTTCCTTCACTGGGAATCCATATGCGATATCCTTTTGCATTTTCCGGATAACCCACGAAGATGCCTTCGATTCCTCTAGGCGCAAATTTTCCTTTGCTGGGCGATTTATCGAGAGCGAATGCTTTGCACCCGAATGTTTTGAAGTATTCGATGTTTGGCCGTTTTCCATTCCATTTTTCAAAAGGTGTACCGTCCTCCAGACTCTTCGTGATGCACCTATTTCTAACGTGATTTGCGGTAGCGATCGCTTCTGCCCAGAATTGTGGTGGAAGCCCTGATTCGATCATCATACACCGTGCGGATTCTACGAGCGTGCGATTCTTGCGTTCCGCGATTCCGTTCTGTTCGGGGGTATGCACGGTAGTCAAACGACGATGAATCCCAGCCTTCTTGAAGATCTCATCCATTTTTCTATTACAGAACTCTGTTCCATTATCCGATTGGACTGCCTTTATTTTCACACCAGTCTGATTCTCAACGAAGTTCTTGTATTCTGTAAATCTCGAGATTACCTCACTTTTCTCACGTAGAAAATAGACAGTGCACCAACGAGTGCAGTCGTCAATTAATGTCATAAAGTATCTTGACCCTCCTATGGATTTAGTTCTCATTGGGCCGCACAGATCGGTATGAATTATACCCAGGATATCAGGTGACCTTTCGGTTCTAATCTGGAAGGGGGATTTTGTTTGTTTCCCGACTAGACATACCCTGCATGTTTTCAATTTCGCTCCATCTTTGAAGTTCAATCCAATAGTACTGTCCTTTTTGTGCATTTCGGTCATGTCCTTAAAATTTAAATGCCCGAATCGTTTATGCCATAGATTCAGATCGGATTGATTTTCGATGTCGATAGCGCACGCCTCTTGTTCCTCTTCGCGTAAGTAGAATAAGTCTCCTTCTCGATCGGCAACCATTTTAACTTTTCCCGAAGAAGAGTCTCTGACGATTGCACGATCACTTCGAAATAGAACTTCATTCCGATTATCAACTATTTTGGCGACGGACAACAAGTTTGTTCTTAAATCCGGAGCGTACAAAGTATTTTCGAGTGTAATCGATCCTTTAGCGTCGTCGGTCTCGATGGATAACCCAACATTCCCTTTTGCTTTCACTTGCGTGGTATCGTTGCTAGCGAGTTTTAGTCCGCTACGAACTTCCACAGATTCTTCAAATAAATTTTTATCGTTGCACAAGTGCGAAGTGCATCCACTGTCCAGACACCATTTTCGATGTTTTTGGCCATTGCTTGTCATTTGCGCTGATTCCCAATCGATGTCACACGCTAAATACGCCTCGTCTGCTAGGTTCGCTTTCTGTCCGGCTTCTCTTTTCTTCGCGAAACAGTTCGCTTCCTTGTGTCCGACTTTTCCGCAGAATTTGCATTTGTACGTGATGCGTGAATATTGCTGCGGTCGCTTGCCTTCGATGGCATAATCGTTTGACGCTTTAATCGATTGTGTATTGTGGTTTGCAAACAAGGCGCCAGCCTCGTCTCCGTCTGACTTTTGAATACGAGCATCGCTCTCCTCGACGATCTTGATTTTCAAGGACTCGACATCTGGTAGCTTATCGCGCGATTCGATGGCGCAACGAAAATTTTCGAAGCTACTTGGTAGGCTATATAGCAGCATTATTGTCAGCATATCACCGTTAATTTTTACATTCATCGCGTCAAGCTTGTCAACCGCATCAAAAAACCTTGTTAAATGTCCTCTAACGTCTTCTCCTTCTCGCATCTTGTGCTGCATCAGTTGTTTCAGCAATGTCGCTTTTCGGGCAGGTCCCTTTGAAGCGTAGGTCGACTCGAGCTTGTCCCACACTTCCTTCGACGTCTCGCAGCCACGAATTTGTTTGAGTTCGGATGGACTGATTGACAGCACTAAGTCAGCCTTCGCTTTACGATCTTCGATAATCCATGTATTAAGCGCATCTTGTGATGCTGTGCGCGCTGCTCCTTCGCCAATCACTGGTGGTTTCGGTTTATCACCGCACACGTATGCCCATTTATCATCTTTCACTAACAGGGCTTCGACCTGAATCTTCCAGGTATCGAAGTTGTCTCGCGATAGCATTTCCAGCCTTGTGGAATTTACGGTGTTGAAGTGAGCCATATTTAATTTCGTACGTGACGCGCGCGTTGGATACGTAAAGATCTATTGACTATTTTTTGCAATTTATTCGATAATCGTCACTCGCGCAACTGGGCCCATAACCTGTTAGGATTTATGTTAGTTGTGAGGGCTTTACAAAAGATAATTTACTACACGACTGCGAGGAAGAATCTTTCTTTATTTAAATTATAACGAGAGAAAGATATTTTAGTACAACATGTATCACGTCATGCTTCCGACCAACAAACTTATTAAAACGTAACCATAGAGATAGAAAAACAAAACAAGGCAGAAACATAAAATTGTAATTCCAACATATCTACTTATTTATTAACTTTTTGAACGATTTTTCGATTTATTTAATTATATATTTATTTATTAAGCAAATTTTTCTAAAGTAATGGAACTATTATATATCCATAACCACATCCATTACCCAAAACCTTGAAAATCGGTGATGCATCTAAGTGTCGTTATCCATTTTTTGAAAATGGATAACGGATATGAGTTCCATTACTCATTAATCGGGTAATGGGTAATGGTTCCGAATTCCATTATGCATTTTTAAAGTAATGGGTTAAAAAAACGATAATGCATTTAAAAAATAATGCATTTTCCCAACTCTGGTTGAAAGTTAGTCAAAAGTTAGAAGTTAGTTGAAAATTAGTCAAATGTTAGAAATTAGTCAAAGGTTAGTCAAAAGTTAGAAGTTACTTGAAAATTAGTCAAATGTTAGAAATTGGTCAAAAGTTAGTCAAAAGTTAGAAGTTAGTCAAAAGTTAGTCAAAAGTTAGTCAAAAGTTAGAAGTTAGTCAAAAGTTAGTCAAAAGTTAGTCAAAAGTTAGTCAAAAGTTAGTCAAAAGTTAGACAAAAGTTAGTCAATAGTTAGTCAAAATTTAGACAAAAGTTAGACAAAAGTTAATGAAAGTTAGTCAAAGTTAGTCAAAAGTTAGTCAAGAGTTAGTCAACAGTTAGTCAAAAGTTAGAAGTTAGTCAAAAGTTAGTCAAAAATTAGAAGTTAGTTAAAAGTTAGAAAAGAAACAGGTCGCATAGGACTATTGCTAAGATTTTCAGGTATCCGGATAGTTCGTCTCTGAGAAATCGCCCGTCTATCGCGACCTATTTTAACCGCAGACTTCTAATGATATTATATTTATTCATTTATTTTTTAATTTTTCGAACGATTTTGCTATTTATCTACTTATTTATTAACTTTTTGAACGATTTTCCGATATTTATTTATTTATTTATTAAGCAAATTTTTCTAAAGTAATGGGACTATCATATATCCATTACCACGTTCATTACACATTACTTTAAAAATCGGTGATGGATGTGAGTTCCATTACTCATTAAAAAAGTAATGGGTGATGGATCCCTGCTCCATTACTCATTAATAAAGTAATGGGGAATGGATCTCTGCTCCATTACTCATTAATAAAGTAATGGGTAGTGGATGTGAGTTCCATTACTTATTAAAATGTAATGGGTAATGGATGTGTGTCCCTTACTCATTAATAAAGTAATGGGTAATGGATGTGTGTTCCATTACTCATTAATAAAGTAATGGGTAGTGGATCCGAATTCCATAATCCATTTTTTTCGTAAAAAGTAATGCATTATTTTCACATTAAACATTTCACAACTCTAATTCAGATCAAACTACTAGGCAGATTGGAATGGTTGACATCTCATTTTCTTCTTCATGAAAAGATACACCAAATGTTAATAAAAGGTAATATTTTTTCAGTGACACAATTATTAATAAATAAATGTTATGCTATTTTCTAAATCAGTGATTAACTTTGCTTTCAGAATGAAAAAAAAATAGTTTGCTCCATTTAGCCGGTGTATCTTTTCATGAAGAAGAAAATGAGACGTCAACCATTCCAATCTGCCTAGTAGTTTCATCTGAATCATGCGCAGAATGGAAAACCGAAGAACTTTGCTTAAGATAATATTGAAAAGCATATGCAAGTCCGACGACAGTAAAAAATTCTTTCATCGAGCACCAACAATATAGTGCATTGGGCATTTTTATATGCAATAGGATTTAGATGATATTGAATTTCCAAAATCAATTTTTTTTACCTGACTCCCTCCCCTTAACCTATAAACCATTGTTAAATTGGCAGACTATTGGGAGAAACTATTGAACTACACTATTGAGATAAAAGTACACTATTAGAAGGAACTATTGCGTCTAGAACTATACAATAGTTTACAATTGAAGAACTACTGAATAGTTCTACTGAATACGTGCAAAAAATTAGCTGAATGACTAGATTTTCGAGGAATGAAGTATAAGAAATTTCGATGAGTCAGATGTTTATGTTTTTTTCTAAATGGATGGACGTGATTGTCAACGATTTAGACGGTGGTTTGATAATGGTACCAGATGGAGTGGCACTTTCTTTACTGTCGGAACCACTTTTCTCTCTGACCCAGGATGCCCTTTCGGTTATACTACAACTGGAGCTCGCTTGTGCCAACTACGCATTTCTTCCACTTGCAATGAGAGCATTGCATTCGTCGATGTTGGATGATGGTATCATCCTAAGTCTGATATCATTAAGAGTCGCGGTAGCGACTCGACGCCAAGTTAAAAAAGAAATTAATGTTGCCGTCACACGACGATTTCTCTGTCTGTATATATATAATGGAACGCCTCACCTCCGACGAGATTTCGAGAAGAGTTATCACCAACTGCTTTACACTACACTATGCCTTAAATATCGAAGGGAGTGCATCTATCAACCTACCATCCAGTATCCCTACCATCCTGTGAACATCAATTTCCTTTATTTTCCCTGTCTGGTGATGAATCATTATTCTTGTTCGAGTATCGAACAGAATTACATTTCTTTGTCGAATTTCGAACTGAATAATAACTGAAGACGCTTCCCAAAACATAAAACAATTATCTTCATTGGAACCCGTGCATCATCTCTATTGTTGTTTTTTATAGTCTATAGAAATTTTGGTTTCATTGAATGTTTTGAGTTTGCAAAGTTAGACGAGAATTCTTGTAGGATTCTTATTGCTGCCTCTGTTCTTTGTACACATGCAGGATACATTTAGTAGTGTCTACTTACCTTCATTTACTGTTCATTGTACATGAACTTTTTAATCAATATAATACACAGATATAACTAAAACATGAGTTCTCATTATTTTTTTAAATTACGTTTTGACTTTCAAAAAGAGAGCAAATAACACCAAAAATGTTTTCCTAAAACAAAAATGGTACGCCAAGTTAAAAAAATTGCTTTAAAAAAAATTGCTTACAAACAAAATGCCTTGCAAAAATATTAAACCAAATCCAATATATTAGCCAAGTTAAACTCGCTACAAAAAAAACTTGGCGTCCCAGCGACTAGCTCCCGTACATAGTCCATTGAAGTGAGGACGGGAGGACAACGGACCTCTAAAAATTACCCTCTAAAAATGGATTCGCCCCGCGGACAGGGCGGGTGGGGGGGGGGGGGGGGGGTCATTTGCTATTTTGACTCTCGTTCTATTCAAAACAATCAAAATAGCGAATGGCTAAAATAGCGAATTTCATAATGATGGCCATTCTAGAATCCGATGTTCATTGTTTTAAAATTCGCTATTCATGATTTTAAGGGCACCACGTGGGCGGGGCCGAGGGGCGAAGCCCCGAGGCGTGCGGGTGGGGGGGGGGGGGGGGGGTGATCTTTCGCTCTTTTGACCCTCATTCTATTCACAGCAATGAAAATAGCGAATTTCATAATGATGATCATTCTAGATTCAGATGTTTATTATTCTGAAATTCGCTATTCGTGTTTTTAAGGGTACCGCCTGGGCAGGGGGGGATCATTCGCTGTTTTGACCCTCATTCTATTCAAAGCAATCAAAATAGCGAATGGTTAAAATAGCGAATTTCATAATGAAGGCCATTCTAGATTCTGATGTTCATTATTCTAAAATTCGCTATTCATGATTTTAGGGCACCACGTGGGTGTGGCCGAGGGGCGAAGCCCCGCGGCGTGCGGGGGGGGGGGGGGGTACGATCATTCCCTATTGTGACCCTCATTCTATTCACAGCAATCAAAATAGCGAATTTCATAATGATGACCATTCTAGATTCAGATGTTCACCCTGGCAAACTGTGTCACCGTAGTGTTAACCGAAAATAACTGAAGTTAACCGACATTTTAACCGAGGAAAGATAAGTCTCGATTAGCCCACTGTTTCAGCA
This sequence comes from Ephialtes manifestator, assembly GCA_963970395.1. Lineage (NCBI taxonomy): Eukaryota > Metazoa > Arthropoda > Insecta > Hymenoptera > Ichneumonidae > Ephialtes > Ephialtes manifestator. Next base: position 12,167,715 of record OZ019973.1, read on the forward strand.
GCTTTAACCGACAATTTAACCAATTAAAAACGTTTCGTTCGGTTAATTGTCAGTTAAAATCGGTTAAATTCACCAAGCAAAATTGAGTTTTATCAATTCGGTAAGAATGTCGGTTACAATCGGTTAATTCACCAGTAAAAATCGCTTAAAAAATAACAATTTCGGTTAAAAGGTCAGTTAAACTGGATGAAAACGGGGGTTAATCGAGACTGGTTAAAACACCGGTTAAAAAGTCGGTGACACTGTTTGCCAGGGCATTATTCTGAAATTCAGAAATTCGCTACTTTAGCCATTCGCTATTTTGACCCCCACCGCACCGACAGTTCGAAGAATAATAATCTTTCAAAGATTTATATATATTAAGATATTATTAGATTAAATGAGGTCAAAAGAAAGTAGGGATACTAACTGATAAATTAGATAAAAGTAATGAGTAAGGTACGATATGCAACTTGAGCTCACGCTGCAGGTTCGGTAATACGAAACACGAAATATCATTAGGAATTGTTTTCTCCCGCACTTACTTCAATGGACTATGTACGGAAGCTAGTCGCTGGGACGCCAAGTTTTTTTTGTAGCGAGTTTATGTTGGCTAATGGACTATGTACGGGAGCTAGTCCCTGGCACGCCCAGTTTTTTTTTGTAGCGAGTTTAACTTGGCTAATATATTGGATTTGGTTTAAGGGGGAAGCTGGTCTCGAATTTTGGAAAGACCGAAATTTTTTTTTTTTGTCTTAAAAGGTACTCTAGGGTCATAAAAATAACATACCAAAGGATGGATGCCGGCAAAAATGTCTAAATGCCCAAACTTTCCATTCTGCGGCAGCGCCTCTCAGGTATGCCCCGAGCGCCCTTTATGATCCCGGCGCACGCTGGGATTTTTGAGTACGGGAGCAGGTATAACGGCAGTTTATGGGGAAGGGACTGCCCGCCGATGAATTTAGAATATTAGGACTGTCCCGGAATGCCTATAGGGGTCTCGCAGATTAAAGATATATACGCATTTAATATGATTTTATAGTACTTAAAACTTTAAATGCGTTTTTCTCGAAATCACTTTTTTTGAACTGGCCGAAGACATAACTCGAGCAAATCTTCACCGATCTATACGAAATTTTGACAGTACATTCGAAATACCTTTCTCCGGAGACGTACGTACGATTTTTTTTTATGTTGCATAGTTTTTTTTTAATCAACAATTTTGTCGTTTTTTTTAGTGAAAATTTTAATGTTTTGTTAGAACGTGCAACATTTCGCGAAAAAACCAAATATCGAAAAAATCCTACGTACGTCTCTTGCTGTTGTTATATAGAAACTAAAAATTTTCGGGATTTTGTTCCAGGACCAAAATTAAGGAGGTTACATCTTCGGCCATGGACCCGTCTAAAAAATGAGGCGCCTCCGAAGAAATGCTGGACAGCCGCCATTTTGAATTTAATTGACACGAAAAAATTTGTATTTGTTTATTAAAACCTAAATTATAAAACCTCTTTCACAGATTTTCGATTGATCTTTTTGTTGAGTCACAAAAAATTCATAAATTATGCCCATTTTTTCACGCTCTACACCAGCTTCCCCCCTTAATATTTTTGCAAGGCATTTTGTTTGTAAGCAAGTTTTTTTAAAGCAATTTTTTTAACTTGGCGTACCATTTTTGTTTTGGGAAAATATTTTTGGTGTTATTTCGCTTTTTACAAAGCAACCTGTAAGAGGAAGTACGGTAATTGATTTTGACTTGCTTATAGAGGAAGCTTTGTGAAAACCGAAATATAATGAGGAAGCAATGTGCAAGATTCTGCTTTGCATCCTTGTTTTAAATAAATAAAAAAGCGCACACTCCCGCTTTGTAAAAATATAATAAGCACGAACGGACCGGAAACTCCCTCGAATACTCTATCTTCGGTGTTTTTTTTTTGTAGAACACTATAGAAACCGGTGTTTTCCGAAATTTCATTGGGAAGCAAGGATATGGATAATTTATACGACATAAATCGCTACATTTCGCAATTTAGACTGTACAACATCGCTATAAAAATATGGTATCGTTCAACATTTTTGGGCAATATCTGACGTACTTTTCTGTTCATCATGAATTTGGAACTCATTTAACTCCCAGCTTGATATTTGATACCAAAATTCGTATGGCAGAAAAAAATCAAAAAATTTAAAAAATCAAAATCTCATAAAATTTTTACTTTTCAACCGATCTTAACCAAATTTAATAGGGATCACCGGTGTATGAAAGCTCACATACATACCAATTTTGAGCTTAATATCTTGAAAAGTAAAAGAGTTATCGCGTTAACAGACATTTTTGAAAAAATTCAAAACCACGTAAAAATTTAACGATCATGGGGATATTAACAAAAATTGGGATGAACGATGAGGATTGACCCCTTTGTCTATGGTGTACATTTCAGCTATACATCTCGAGGCGTTCCTGAATTATAAGTGTTGACATTTTTTTACACACACGCACACGCACACGCACACGCACACGCACACGCACACGCACACGCACACGCACACGCACACGCACACGCACACGCACACGCACACGCACACGCACACGCACACGCACACGCACACGCACACGCACACGCACACGCACACGCACACGCACACGCACACGCACACGCACACGCACACGCACACGCACACGCACACGCACACGCACACGCACACGCACACGCACACGCACACGCACACGCACACGCACACGCACACGCACACGCACACGCACACGCACACGCACACGCACACGCACACGCACACACACACGCACACGCACACGCACAAGCACACATATACAGACATTTTTTCTAAATCACTTTTCTCGACGTTTTGGACCATTCTGAGTGTACTGACATGAAAATCTCGAAAAAAAAAATGTTCACGAAAACAAAGCTTCCTCTATGAGGAAGCAAAACTAAAAGTCTTTTTTAAAAATAGATATATCTAGCATGTAAAGAATTATAAATTTTCATGAACAGCAATAAAGTTATGATTTTTAACTTTGAGTAGCTTTGGTTACGTCGTGCATATACACGTACATGGAGCTAAAAGCGGGTTTTGTAAATATCGTTATTACTTGAAATCTGAAACATTTAAAATTATTTTGGTTGCCGTTCTGCATTCGTTAATTTTTTTAGTGAATTTTAACCATTTGAACAGTTTTCTATCATTATTGACAGCGAAGATCGTGAAGTTGTGTATTTTGTTTATAATGAAATTGTGAGAATTTTTTTCTTGCCAAGTGGAATTCTCCAGAGAAGGGGAAAAGCGAGTTCCAAGGTGATAACTGCTTTGAATATTTGATTGGTGATGAGCCGATGGAAATGACGAACCAGATAATAATATGAATTTAATTCAATTTTGACAAACCAGAAAAAAGTAACACGCGTTGTAAATTTTGTAATGGGGGATAAATAAAAATAATGGGGTAAATAGAAGGAAATAAATAACTGAAATTCGAGGTATCTTTCAATTAACAAAAGAGCTTTAATTCGTATCTCTTAGTATCTGAGGGCTCAAAGGCGGAAATCTCATTATATTTATCGTATAATGTATGAGTGTAGGCTCTCAATGTTTATATAACCTAAAGATTCTCGTTACGACGATAGATGACTAATTTTCTTAACCTAACGTATAATTCACATGAATTTCTAAGAATACATAGCAGTATGATTTTAATTTCAAACTATCATAAGTTTTCAATAGTGGTGAGACATTGTTGTCTACACCTCAAACACAAGAATATATATATTAATAATAATAATGATGAGGCATTGCTGTCATCACCGCGAGATTCAGTAGTCACACAAAAATATAGAAATCAATTTCTAGGATAGCCTGACATTGTTGTCATAAGCGCAATATCGAATAGAACAAGAATATTTTTCAATATTAATAATGATGAGACATTGTTGTCATCACCGCGAAATTCAGTAGTCACACAAAAATACAGATATCAATTTCCAGAGTAATGAGGCATTGCAGCCCTCAGTCCATACATCATAACCCACACCAATGCTGCATTCATTAAACGTAATACGTTTCTCTGTGTTGTATTATTTAATTTCTGCTGACCGAAGGTAACGGCTTTCTTGTGGTCTATGTATTCAGCGATGTTCGCTTTCATGAGATGGAAATTGGAAAGTACTTATCCGCAGGACGATGATTCATCACGAAGGCTCGTTCGATACACGAAATGGCTGCCGTTGCTCGGAATCTTTTCGTTATAAACTTCCAAGATGGCTAATTCGTTCTCTCATGTAGAAAACCCCAATGTCTCTCAGGAAAATGTAGCCATTGTCCTTAATACCACTTCTTTTATAGAACCTACAGCGAGATATTGACGGAAGATGTGGCAAAATCGGATTATACCGGGTGTGCAAGCAGCCCAGTCGTTCGTTCTTTCTAGAAGGACGAGCACATGTTGATCACGCACTCTTAACCGATTAAAACACGGAAAAGACAACAAAATTCGAAGACTCAGCTCTTAAAAAATTATGCGACACTTTCCCACAATATGTACTGATCACAACGAAATATTTTCGGTCGTAATTTTGCTCTATTTTAATGTTTATTGGAATTGGTGAATTCCTTATATGACGGGACGTCGTGTTAGCCTCGTGGTAGTCAAGCGACTGGGAAGAGTGGTGGCAAAATTTCAAGAGATTCACTATTTCGTAAGGAAGGGTAGCGCTTTGCGTATGCCGCGAGAATTAAGGGCAGGGTAAAGTTAATTCGGCGAAAAAAAGGCATGTTTTGGCAGCCCTTTTTTCCCGCACGTTTTTATTCAACACAGTGTCGATTCTACACATTGGTTTCTGCACTAAGTATATCCTGCACACGACGTTTTCTATACATTTTTTAACATCACGCAAGTTTTACGATACATTTCGGTTCTACGCATTTCGATTCTACACATTTATTCCTATACAATCCGTTCGAACACACTCAGTTTACCGCGCAAAGCAATCCACCACATTCTCAAAACAGCACAGCCGTTTCTGCACAAATCTGATTGTACACGCTGTTATTCCCTCACATTTTCATACTTCACGCGCTCTTTACATGACAATTTGATACTACACAGTTCGATACTACACATTGATTTCGACACAAACATTATTAACCACACGGCAATTACTGCACAATTTTAATATACATCATACCTAAACGAGACTTTTATTTCCAACAAGAGTTTATCCTACACATCCCGTTCCACACGCATACATTTCTGCACACGGTCTTTACTGCACATATCGCGTCGCCACGCCGTCGTTGCCACGCGTTTTTATTCTTCACAAACTATCCGGCACAATTTTTTCTTACACATTTCGATACTACACATTTGTATGTCGGGATCTACTCATGAGAATATCTCCCGTCGGTAAGGTAGAACTCGGAGCATTTTACTCCGGCGACAGAAGTTCTCATTGCCGTGACATCAACATGTGCTGTCGTCATTCGTTGTAAATATACCTATGAACTTAATCTCGTAGGTATATATACAACGAATTCCTACGAACTTAATCTCGTAGGAATATATACAACGAATGCCTACGAACTTAATCTCGTAGATATATATACAACGAATGACGACAGCACATGTGTTGTCACGACAATGAGAACCTATGTCGCCGGAGTAAAATGCTCCGAGTTCTACCTTACCGACGGGAGATATTCTCATGAGTAGATCCCGACATACAAATGTGTAGTATCGAAATGTGTAGGAAAAAATTGTGCCGGATAGTTTGTGAAGAATAAAAACGCGTAGCAACGCCCGCGTGGCGACGCGATATGTGCAGTAAAGAGCGTGTGCACCAATGTATGAGTGTCGAACGGGATGTGTGGGATAAATTCCTGTTGGAAATAAAAGTCTCGTTTAGCTATAATGTATATTAAAATTGTGCAGTAATTGCCGCGTGGTTAATAATGTTTGTGTCGAAATCAATGTGTAGTATCGAACTGTGTAGTATCAAATTGTCATGTAAAGCGCGCGTGAAGTATGAAAATGTGAGGGAATAACAGCGTGTACAATCAGATTTCTGAAGAAACGGCTGTGCTGTTTTGAGAATGTGGTGGATTGCTTTGCACGGTAAACTGAGTGTGTTCGAACGGATTGTATAGGAATAAATGTGTAGAATCGAAATGCGTAGAACCGAAATGTATTGTAAAGCTCGCGTGATGTTAAAAAATGTATAGAAAACGTCGTGTGCAGGATATACTTAGTGCAGAAACCAATGTGTAGAATCGACACTGTGTTGAATAAAAACGTGCGGGAAAAAAGGGCTGCCCATGTTTTTAAGATTTTTTTTTTGCGTAACGGATAGTGTTCGTTTATTGAAAAATTTACATATAATAAAGTAACATTTCAACAACATTTTCCCAAATTTTCATTGAAAAATTTTCAAAATTGAGCGAATGAAAATTAATCCCCGGAGCCGCCGCGAAAAAAAGGTGGTTTACGATGAGCATCATAACTCGCAACAAAATCATCTGAAACAAAAAAATCAAAATGCATTTGTTAAAGGAGATGTTTTTTGAGGTAATGACGGGAGGTTTTTTTTTCGATTTTTCGTAGCACTTGGAAGTCAAAAACCCGATTTTCGCTTTAAAAAATCGGGTAATTTGTTGTTGAAAAATTAGTAATTATTAAAAAAAACAAAAAAGCTCTCGACAATACCTGGTAAATTATGTGAAGAAGTACTGTGCAAAATTTCAAAGCGATTGGTCCAGTAGATTTTGAGTAATCGTGCTCACGGACTTCAAAAATGACAAGTCTCAGAAAGACGGTTTGAAAAACGCAGAAGAGTTTGGTCGCTTAGCACTCATTGCACATAAGTTTGAGAACACTTCTCGATTGCATAAAAATCTGAGAAAATTCATGCATATTAACGGTACTCAAAAGATTAATTTTGCATAATAATAATTCTAAAATGTTATTAACAAAATGATGAAAAAAAAAAAAAAAATAGACAACAAATTTCCCCGCAATCTAATTTTTTTTTCCTGATTCGTTCATTTTTCTGTATACGTATGAATTTTTTCAGACTTTTCAATTATCTTTGAATTTTTAGAAATTCAAAATAAAACTCGATAATTTTCTTATACTCACTGGAAGTCGTCGATGCCAGGTCCGTAGAGTAAACGACTTCCATCAAGATGATCGAGAGCATCTTTTTGCGTTTGTCTACGCAAAACTCTTTCTTCTTTACTGTCGTGCGCCGCTTGCTTCTCTGCACTACTAATTCGCAAATCGTCAACTTGTCGGGCCCATTTGTGAGAACTTGGCCCTGTACTGATTTGCATTTCTTCCATAAAGGCCAACAAAGCGAAACAACCTTCATTGAAAATACATGCAGCTACATTAGCTGCAATTTCCACAACTGTTGAGTCTGACGTTTCTTCTACATTATTTGCGTCAGACATTGCTTTTTTCTCTTCTTGTGCAGCCGATGCGAAGAACTTCTTGGCCACATTTTGTATAGCTTCACAATGTTTTTTCATATATAAATTATAGGCTGGTTTCGATAAGAAAGCACTCGCCAAATCCATTAGTCCGCAGAACTTATTACATCCGGCTAAACCTAAGCCCAACACTCGCATTACGAAAGCAAACCGATAATTGACATCGTATACACCACTGTCTATTCTTTCACTTGATGGGATGTAGTGAGGCTGTTTACACTTTTCACATGTCACCTTGATGTTGAAACCAAGACCTTCTTTTTTGCATGTTTGGAATATCACTTTTCCATCACACTTCACACATTTGACGACAGTAGCAATTGACGAAAAAACAAGAACGAAATCTATCATTCGATAATGTTTTTGGATGTCTTCTACCACCACAGCGGGTTTATTTTTCACTTTTTTCGCTGACGCGCTACTAGCTACCGGTTCGTCGTTTTTACGCTTTTGAGGAAGCGCTTTTTTTTTGGTCGGGACAATTGTCCAATACCACCCTTACGATCTTCTCTGCTTATTTTTCGAGGCATTTTTCGAGGTACGAATACGAACGAAAACGGACTCAAACTTTTAGTGTGACTTGCTACTGCTCAGCACGGCATACCGCGGTCAACTGATGTATAGACTAATGTGCATACTTATATACACCATACCTCGAATATGTATAACGGGACCGGAACAGGCCCGTTTATCAATAAATTTATTCGGGGTCGAAAAATACAATAGCGCGCCGCGCAGCTGCCGCCCAGGTATAAGACCCGTCTGGAGCAATAGACGCTCAAATACTCATAGCTTCGTCAATTTTACTCCGATCGACTTGAAATTTTTACACAATATTCTTGAGACATTAGGCATTCATTTAAAAAAATTTTAAAAAAATGGAAAAAAAAATTTAAATACTTTACCCTGCCCTTAATACAACATCGATATTCATCCTGTCGGTCGATAAGAGGAGCGCTCTCCTGTAGGCAGCCAAGAGATGGTGCGAGCTGGCTACTTTCGCGTAGCAAAAGTGAAAATTCGGTTACAAAATAAAAAACTCAACGATTCAAAATTTCCTGTACACCCTTCCATAGATGAGATCTCTAAATACTTTTAGGATTTTTTCAGATTTTTTGAGAAATTTTCGTTCGATAAATGAAAGGCTTAAACTTTAGTGACGAAATCGTAGCCAAATATGATTTAAAAAAACCATAACTTTTAATATATTGATAGAAAAAAAATGGTCTATGGTACGAATAAAAACCTTCATATCACACTTTAATTAGAATTAATTCTTTTTTAAATATATAGAAAACTCGATTAGTTATAGCAATTATAATACTGCACCGCGTATGCGCGTACGTATACCCGTCGTGGAATCTAGGTAATAATATCCGTGGAAAAAAAACCCACAGAAAAAAGGACAGAAAAAATATCCGCAGAAAAATGACCCGGTGGAAAAAATATCCGAAGGATATAAAATCCTTGGAAAAAAAAATCATGGAAAAAATGTCCTTGGATAAGACAAATATTTTCATTGTTTAAAAATAGCAGTATAACCATACTGCAGAGCCCATACCCATACCTAGCGGCTCTCTAGTGGGCGTTTGCTTGTGGGGTTGGCGAGGTTTAAGTCCTCGTTTTCCAAACGCCGCACGAAAAGTAATTAATATCGAGTTTTTGAAAAAAGAAATTTAAATTAAATGAAAATATGAGATCACTCTACAATCTTGAGAGTATATTTTGGAATTTTTTTAAGAAAAATAAAAAAAGACATATTGATAGAAAAAAAAATTTAGTGTAATTGTGATAGAAATAGATCTTTATTACATTATAAGAAGTCTATAAAAATTTGTTTTTCAAAGTTCATTCGAAGCCCCTACTTTTATGTCTCATACATTTTTTTGTACGACTAATAGTTTTTAAGATACAGGGGTTTTTTAAAAAATATCAATTTTTATAAATCTAAAAAAAAACAGCATCCAAAAATTCTGAAAAAAAAATTGGAAAAATCCCTTCTAAATAATCATGAATTCTGATAAATTAACAATTTTTTTGGAGGGGGTGGAGTTTTGGATCGTTCGAAAAGGGATGGGATACCTCATATATTAGTCGTCCGTACATTAATATTTTTTTAACAATAAAAAATGTTGTGTGGTAGTGTGTGTGTGCGGCTCTGCCCACACACACACTATCACAAACATCACAAACATGCATCGGGTAGTTGGAGTGTGGGGGTGTTTCAGTTACTTAGTAAAACGAACACGGTTTAAACAAATTACCATCTTTGCTCAATTACAATCATATCACTGTCACACGCAGCATTGCTGTGTTTTTTAATTACACAACACACAAACACACTTTAAATATAACATTTTCGAATCCTGACCCCTCAAAGGCTCTGCATTTATCCATATTATAATACAAACTGCAAATGGGGAAAAAAGGGTTATTCTTTCAGCGGTTTTTATTTCTATCTGTTGAGAAATGCTGGGGTTTTCGGATTCGAGACGACGCAGGTGGTAAATAATTTTCGACAGGAACACGTGGCGAATTGGGAAAACAAAAAATAGAATTTATTCACTAATTAACACTTTATTCTACACTGAATATTGTGAGTTTCAACGATGAGAATGTCCTTGAGCTGTTCCAACGGTGAGAAAGTCCTTGAGGCGACACGTAAACGCTGTATCGTTCCCAGCCAAGAGAGCTAGCGAGGATTATATTAACTCCTCACGAGAGTTCCAAATGTATGAGAAGTTCGCACGTGCTGTATCACGTCGCGAGCACGAGATCTCCGATTTATACGATTTTACTGATCGATTTGTATCGAGCCAAATGAGAGTATATCCTGATGAGATTAAAGAAACTGCGAGCACAATAATTTCACTTGAGAAAACTTGAGAAAACCCTGATGAGTAGACCGCGATAAGAACAAAGAAAAACGATTTCCGAAAAATACGTCCGCACGCTGTAGCAACCATGAGAGAACTGAAGTCGCTGGAAGGGGAAACGAAATTCGCCGGCTTTGTGAGCGCAAGCTAAGCCCCGCGCGGTGCTGCCGCGCTGTGGCCAAGGTCTTTTTTCAACATTTCCACCCGCCAGCAACAATGGGTATTGTTGATGAATCCTGTGTGGAGTTAGTCCTGGTGATCATCCGGGTGAGGGTCTTCATTGCCTTGAGAGGTAGGCAAGATGGCGAGTTTTGCGATTGGTCGGGTAAGTGTTGTCGTAGCAGTTTTGAGTGAGACGATTCTAGTGAGTCCGTCTGCGTCTGGATGCAGTGCGGTAACTCTTGCCATTGCCCATTTGTATGGAGGTAGCCGTTCGTCTGTGAGTAGTACGAGTGATCCAACCCGGATGTTGTGAGTTGGGTGATGCCATTTTGAGATCGTCTGTAGTCGGTGTAGATAATGAGATGACCATTGCGTCCAGAAGCTTTGAGTTCGTTGTTGGATGAGTTGCCATCTTGTGAGTCGTGTCACCTGCAGATGCTCGAGAGATGGTTCCGGTAAAGTGGTGCCGATGAGGAAATTACCTGGAGTGAGTGCTGAGATGTCTGTTGGATCGTCTGTGAGTGGTTCCAAAGGTCTTGAGTTCAGAATCGCTTCAATTTGAGTGAGTAGAGTGCTGAGTTCCTCGAATGTGAGCACTGTATCTCCTACAGTGTGGCGTAGATGAAATTTGGTCGATTTCACAACTGCTTCCCATTTTCCACCCATGTGCGGAGCGGCTGGCGGATTGAACTGCCAGTCGGTGTGATCCTTTGACAGCAGTGAAGTGATTGTGAGATTTTCTTGAGAGCCTTGAGTGAAGAGTCGTCGCAGTTCCTTATCGGCGCCAATGAAGTTGGTACCGCAATCTGAATAGAGTGTGTGTGCGAGTCCACGACGTGATGAGAACTTTCTGTATGCTGAGATGAATCCGTCTGTTGAGTAGTCACTGACCGCTTCCAGGTGTACAGCGGATGTTGAGAAACAGACAAAGGCACATATCCAGCCTTTGAATGTTTTCGCTCCTCGCCCGTTCCATGTTTTGAGTGTTACCGGTCCTGCGTAATCGACTCCTGTGTGAGTGAACGGGCGCGAGGGAGTAACCCGGCAGAGAGGTAGTTGGCCCATCAGTTGATGTGCACGGATCCCCCTCTGTCGAGCACACCTCACGCACCTGAGAATATGAGACTTCACTGGGGCTCGCCCGCCGATGATCCAGTATAATTGCCGGATGTGAGCGAGCGTCGACTGAGTGCTGCCATGAAGAGTGAGTTGGTGAGCTTGGTCGATGATGAGTGCAGTCAGACGTGAGTGACGTGGTAAGATTGCTGCGTGCTGGCCTTCATGAGAATGTGCAGAGAAGGTGAGTCGTCCACCCACACGTATGACTCCGTGTTCGTCGATGAATGCCGTGAGTCTGCTAAATGCATGGTTTGGTGAGAGCCGTTCATTCCTTGTCATTAATTTGAGTTCGTCTGCGAAGAACAGCGCTTGAGTTGCTTTTATCCAGAAAAGCCTGGCGTGTTGATAGTCTTCCGCTGGTGTGAGTGCGACAGGGTTGAGTTTAAGTTCGTTGCGTAATTTTGACAGAATTCTGAAACAAAGGGCGGTGAGACGAAATAGTTTGTGTAGATTGCTGCAGTGATTAATGAGATCCCACTGGTGCTCAGGGGTTTGAGTCGCGACAAAGTGTGAGAGGCCTGGGCGGGCTTCGAGAGAACTGCTGGGATCCGTTTCGGCAGTTTGTGTTGGCCATGCTTCGGATGGGAGAGTGAGCCATGATGGACCTGCCCACCAGAGTGAGTGTTCTTGGAGTCGTGCTGTTGTTATGCCTCTGGAAGCACAGTCCGCTGGATTTGAGGTACCTGGAACATGTTTCCAATGAGAAAATTCTGTGAGCTCTTGTATTTTTGAGACCCGATTTCGGACATAGTCCTTCCAGCGTGAGGGATGAGCTCGAATCCACGTGAGAGAGCATTTTGAGTCCGTCCACAGATGAGTCGAGCTTACGTTCATGTTGAGTGTGGCTTGGACGTATGAAGTGCGTTGTGCCAGTAGCAGCGCTGCCATGAGTTCCAACTTGTTGATTGTGAGTGTCTTCAGTGGAGCTACTCTCGTCCTCGAGCATACGAGAGATGATGAGAATGTGCCAGTGGACGGTGATTGGACGCGAATGTAAATAACTGCCGACATGGCAAGTTTTGAAGCATCGGAGAAGCCATGAAGTTCGACTGATGAGTCGCTCCACGTATTAAACCAACGTGGAATTGAGAGCCTGGCCAGGCTTTTGAGTTCTTCTCGGATGATGAGCCACCTTGATGAGATTTCCGGAGGTAGAGAGTCGTCCCAACCGAGTTTGATGAGCCATAGTTCTTGTAAAAGCATTTTGGCTCTGATGATTACTGGTGAAAGAAAGCCAAGTGGATCGAATATCTGAGCCACTTCAGATAAAATGATGCGTTTCGTGAATCTTCCAGAGGGTGATGAGAGCTTCGATGAGAAAGTGAATTTGTCATCTTGAGAATTCCATTTGAGTCCGAGTATTTTTGATGTACAATCGTCAAGTGAGATGGATGTGCTCCATGAGGTCTCGATTAGGAGTGCCTTGAGGAGTTCTTGATTCGTTGAGTGCCACTTAGCGAGTGGGAATCCACCCGCTGTGCACAACCCTTTAAGTCGTTGTGCGATGTCGATGAGCTAGTCTAGTGTGACTGCACCTCCGAATATGTCATCGACATATCGTCCGTGCTTGAGTGACGGCATTGCCAAGGGAAAGCTGCCGCCTTCGTCTTCTCCGAGTTGAAGAAGTGCACGACAATCAAGATATGGAGCTGCTTTTGTGCCGTATGTGACCGTGGTGCGTTGGTATGGGACCTCTTACATGTTTCCGTTGACCCAGAGAATCCGCTGCAAATCCCAATCGTCAGGATGAACTTTGACTTGCCTGTACATCTTTGTGATGTCCGTTGAGAAGATGTGACGATGGCAGCGGATCCAAATGAGTACGTCCGTGATGTTGAGAAGGAGGTTTGGTCCCGTGTGCATGAGATCGTTCACTGAGATGCCTGATGAGGTTGCGCTGGACCCATTGAAAACGACCCTGAGCCTTGTGGTTTCACTGTCCGCTCTGAGTACTCCGTGGTGAGGAAAATAGTAATGTGTTTCGCCTGGCTGTCTTGTTTTTGATGGGGCTCTCACCATGTGTCCCAACCGTTCGTATTCGGACAGGAATTCTGAGTATAGACGTTTATACTCACAGTCATTTGAGAACCTTCTGATGGTGCATTGAAAACAGGGGTTAGCGGTCCTATATGAGCTGCCCAGGGTGTTGAGAGGTGCCTTGAGTGGAATCCGAACGATGTATCGTTCGTCTGAGTCACGTGAGTGAGTGTTGCGAAAGTGAGTTTCACACTCTTGATCTTCTGGCGTGAGTGCATCTGCGGTTTCCTTTGGAACCTCTTCTTGAATCCAAAATTACGTGAGAAGTTGGAGAAGAGATTGTTCTGAGTGCGCCTGAATGTGGTGAGTGTAGCTTGATGTGGTCTTCGTGGTATTTACCGGACCAAGAATTAGCCAACCGAAGATCGAGAGTTGAGCGATAGGCATTGTTGGAGCTCCTTTGATGATGTTTGCATTGATGATTTGTCCGTATGAGTCTGCTCCTATGATGATGTCGATGGGTCTTGATCTGAGAAATTCTGGGTCAGCAAGTGTCAAGTTTCGAATATGAGGCCACTCTGGTGGCTGAGCGTCAAATGATGGTAAAATTGACGTGACCTTTCTGAGAATGTGAGCGTGAACTCTGATTTCTTCCTTGGTGTGAGTCGATAGGAGCGTGAGTAATGCTGAGCCATGCGTTTGCGTGGCTTTGGTTCCTCCAATGCCGATGATAGTGGTCGTTGAGTGCTGTCGCGTTATTTTGAGTTGTGTGATGAGATGTTCCGAGATGAAGGTGAGTTCTGACCCTGGATCGATGAGTAACCGAGCACGATGAGTTCCAGTTGAAATCTTGATGAGTGCGAGAGCGGTTGCTAATAGCGTGTTGTGAGAGGTCGGAGATGAGCTTGCCGTGGTGACGATTGCATCGGCTCTTCATTCTTGAGCGGTCTTTGATTGTTGCGGTGTTCCGGATGATTGCTGATTCACAGCCGTGTCGTGCAACATCATGTGGTGGTGAGCCTGACATTGCTTGCATCGTTGCTCAGATCGACATGAGCGTGCGTTGTGCCTTCCGAGGCAGTTATAGCAGAGAAGTTTTTCGCTGGCTATGTGCCTGCGTTCGGGTGGAGTCTTTGCTCAGAAGTCTGGGCATGACACAATGAAATGATTGCCCTTGCAACAATCACATTGGTATCCTGATGTGGATGACGGCTTCTGTTGAGGAGGCATTGAGGGTGGTCCTTTTTGAGCGGATACTTGATGAGCAGTCGATGATTTTGCCTGTGGTGGCTTCTGAGCTGTCTGTTGAGTGCTCTCGATTCGCTCAAGCGCCCTTGCGCGAGAGGTGATGTACGCCTCGAGTTGAGCAAAGCGAGGATAGTCCACCGATGAGCCTAGGGACGTCTCCCACTGCTCTCTCGTCGCTCGGTCCAACTGCTTGGAAACGTGATGCACCACGATGCAATCCCACATATCAGCGGTCATGCCCAGTGACTGCAACGCTTTAATAGCTTCTGAGGCTGTAAGGATGAGTTTGTTGAGATCGGCGGCAGAGCGAGTAGTGAGCGGCGTGACTCCCATGAGTTGATCCAGATGTGATTGTATGAGCAGGCGTTTGTTCTCGTAACGAGAGCTGAGAATTTCCCATGAGGTAACCAATGATTCGCCCGTGAGAGGGAGGTTGTTGATGAGCTGCGCTAGCGCGTTCGAAAGGCACCCTCTCAGGTACATTAGTCTTTCGACATCCGATAATCGAGGATCATTCGTGATCCGTGCGGTGAACAGGTCCCGGAATTGTGGCCATTTTTCATATTCACCCGCGAATGATGGTAAGCCAAGCTCGGGCAGTCGTGCTCTGAATGACTCGTCTGTTCAGTACTGGATGAGATGAGGAGCCTGTTGAGCACGGATGAGTCCTTGTTTGAGTCTCGCCAGTTGTCGTTTGAGAGTAGTGACCAGAGTGAGTTCCTGAGCATGAGTGTCTTCTCTGAAGTACTCATGTTCGAGCTGAGATGCAGGCCATCTTGCCTCGAGGTAGAGGTGCTCCTTTTGAAATGCTTTGTGCACTTCCTCGACTTGAGAGCTGGTTGCCGAATGCTCTTCGAGTGAGAAGCTTCCGTCAGCTGTTGTGTCTGCCAATGCGTTGAGGATATCCTTCAAACAAGTGAGTCGATCATGTTGAGTTTTGACCTTGAGTAACAATTCGGTTGAGAGACGTGCTGGTGAAGTGCCACGTGAGTGTGTGCCCTCCTTCGGAGGGTTGAGTTTTCCCTGGTCCACTTCCTTTGGGATGTGCTTTCCCCGCGATATATATATTTTTTTTCCACTTCCTTTGAGTGCTTTCCCCGCGAAAGCAGGAGTTGGTTGTGTGCCAGGGGTGTCCGAAGAGGTTCCCTGGTGAGGTTCGATTTTTGGTTTGTCGTCGTCACCCATTTTGTTTTGATGATGCACGATCTCCAAGAACATTTAAGTGAGAGCGCTCGATGAGGCGTCAGATGAGAGTTGCACTTGAATTTGCGTGAGGAAATACCAGAGTTTAATTTGAGCTGCACTGTGACTCACGAGTATGTCGACCACTGTGCGAGTCGAGAGAGAGTCTGTGTGAAGCGCGTCGTCCACTGAACAAAAATGTCCGCCGTCGGAGCACGAGGGCTTTGTGTTTGATCGAAACGACGCGCGAGAGACCGTCGTTGCTATGGCGTCGAAGCGAAGCTCGTACAACGCTGATGAGAGAGACCCGAGTGAGACTATGAGAGCGAGGGAGAGAGCGCTAGACGCGACCGTTGGCACGCAGAGCCACCGGTCTCCCCACGCACGAATCGCACTATTTTCACGCGGTGCCGACACTGAATTTCACCACTGAGATTTTCCGTGAGATGCACCTTTTTTGACACACAAATTCTGCCACGTATTCACTGTTCGCAATGGTCGTCTCGATCCGGCTCGAAGGACCATTAATGTTGAGAAATGCTGGGTTTTTCGGATTCGAGACGACGCAGGTGGTAAATAATTTTCGACAGGAATACGTGGCGAATTGGGAAAACAAAAAAATAGAATTTATTCACTAATTAACACTTTATTCTACACTGAATATTGTGAGTTTCAACGGTGAGAATGTCCTTGAGCTGTTCGAACGGTGAGAAAGTCCTTGAGGCGACACATAAACGCTGTATCGTTCCGAGCCAAGAGAGCTAGCGAGGATTATATTAACTCCTCACGAGAGTTCCAAATGTATGAGAAGCCCGCGCGTGCTGTATCACGTCGCGAGCACGAGATCTCCGATTTATACGATTTTACTGATCGATTTGTGTCGAGCCAAATGAGAGTATATTCTAATGAGATTAAACAAACTGAGAGCACAATAATTTCACTTGAGAAAACTTGAGAAAACCTTGATGAGTAGACCGCGATAAGAACAAAGAAAAACGATTTTCGAAAAATACGTCCGCACGCTGTAGCAACCATGAGAGAACTGAAGTCGCTGGAAGGGGAAACGAAATTCGCCGGCTTTGTGAACGTAAGCTA
This sequence comes from Ephialtes manifestator, assembly GCA_963970395.1. Lineage (NCBI taxonomy): Eukaryota > Metazoa > Arthropoda > Insecta > Hymenoptera > Ichneumonidae > Ephialtes > Ephialtes manifestator. The sequence continues at coordinate 12,184,853 of OZ019973.1, forward strand.
AGCCCCGTGAGGTGCTGCCGCGCTGTGGCCAAGGTCTTTTTTCAACACTATCGGTTATTATTTACTCATTATTTTTTTTCCTGCAGATATTTTTTTCCTCTGATATTATGTGCATCGGATATTTTTTCTGTGGGTTTTTTTTCCAAGGGTATTTTTGGCGGATACCCCCGTCATGATGTCACCCGGCGGCCCGATCCCGACATATATATATTGCAACGCGGCATTTCGCGTTACGCTGTGTCCGTTGCATCTCTCCCCTTCGACGTCCCCTTGACGCAAAAGTGCGGCGTCGCGTCAGATCGACCAGACCTACGCGAGATTATTATGAATAATGAAATGAAACGAAATGACTCGCTTTTTATGAAAGCGTTTTTTGTTTAATTGAAGCAAGCACTACATATTATATTGGTTTTGGACTTTGCAGTTATTCTCGAGACTCCCCTCTCATACCCCCCACTACTTAGTCTCTTCGTCTGAGCAGCCGGCGCGAGTAAATCGCGTCGCATAAATCACCTCTTGGCCCTTCAAGTGCGAGTTGAAAGGGTCTGGCGCCCTAGCGTTTCGATTGGAAATTGCTGGGTGCCTGATATCGAGCGGTTTTCCGAGATAATTCTCCGGAGTTACTTCAGAGGGAAAAATCGTCTCACAATATATACTGACTAACAGCTGGCGACTACGTCACGTGTTGCTGCGAGTTGCCACGTGCGGCGCTTCTATATAATGTATGTACGTGATTGAAGATTGTGTGAGTGCGTTAAACGTGAAAAACTTTTAAATGACCAGATATCAGCGATAAATGAACCGATTTTTTTATGACAGATCTCATTCAAAACAAAAAAAATAGAAAATATTGATCATGATACACTATTCTTTCGGGACGTGCGGTCAGAGATAATACGTCGGCACGTACAGGTTGGGACATTTAAAGTTGTGTGAGTGCGGCAGCGCGAGAAGAACATAAAATCGCTCGGCCAGAATTACTAAGATGCCATATATCAGCATTAAAGGAACATATTTCCTTGCCGCAGGTCTCATTTGGAAGAGAAAAAAAATTTTAAATATTAAACCTGATGCATCTTTCGTTCTCGACGTGTGGTCAAATGTAATTCGTGTTACAATTTAAAAACGGCGGAAGTAATGTGCAAGGTTCTGCTTTGATTCCTTATGTTAAATAAATAAATATATATAATGGATAAATATTAATTAATTTCCATATCAAATTTGTACCCGCCATCTCAAGTTTTGTAAAGGTTTATACAATAATGTCAACTTTAAAAATAATTCGAATCTTCATAAATCCGAACCGCTTTACCGATTTTGCCCAAATTTAATACCCAAGATCGGATCCCTTTGTTTAATTTTAATACGAAGAAAAGTTCGACCCAGTTAGAGCGTCGATGGACATTTTTCAAAATCTTAAAAATCACATGAAAACAGAATGCGTCATTCAATTTTTATAAAATTCATGCCAAGCAAAGATTGACCACTACTCTACATGACATTAAAATTTGAGCTGATTCAGTCCAGTAGTTCACGAGTGATGGTAGAATGAATTTTTGGTACTTTATCACACACATATACTGTAACGGAACGTCTTGCGACAGCACCGCTACAGGCACCGGAATTTTTTTTTTCCTTTCTTCAAACAAGTTTAACGAAATGAATCCTGAAATATTTTTTCAATGCGCGTACTTAACGCAGGCATTGAAATAATATTTCACCGAAACTAGCTAGGCTACAGAGACATACGGCATGACAACAGGAGCGACAAGCCAAGGATATAGCTTTAGCGCACTCCACGCTATAACGCGCAGCGTAGTATTCGGCCGCGACGGTATAGTTACGGACTATACGTGCGGGCCGCGGGACCCCCAGCGAACGACACAGCACGCGTACCTGTGCGAACTATAGTGCGTGCGTCTTGCGGAACGGGCTATCCTTAAAATCATCAGTGTGAACGGCCATTTTTTACCAATTTTGCTACAGAGAGCGTCAAGGGCAGCAACGCGACAAGCCGAGAATATCGCGGCATCGTTCACACTCACTGTGATATCTCCTGTGTTCTCTCTCTAACAACTAGTAATTTGGTGATTTCTTGTTTAAATTGTAACAGGACAGTAAATAATAAATATAGCGCTGCAACGTCACGCGCAGCATAGATCGAAAATAATTCCTATAATGGGAAGTTCGATCGTAGGCTAGGAGAAAAGGGCGAAAGTTATCGACCGAGTACTGTAAGTACGCATAATCGATGACGAACAAGGGGAGCTGCGATCGAATTTCGAACGAGAAGGACGGGCGCGTAAGAGGGGACTCTCGACTCTCGGACCTCGTGGTGTAAACACGTTCTGTAGAAGAAAGAAACGTTTTAATCGTAAAGAAATTGGCGAGTTGTGTCCGAGGATCGATCCGTCCTTCATTTAGTAATAGTCTTGCTCAAAATTATTGTTGGAATTGTTCGAATCTTGTGTGGGAGCTGTACAACAAATGTAAACGTAAGTACGAAGGAAATTGCCATTAAGTAAACTAACGTTTTCCTGGAAATTGTGTCGACTTTCGTTATTGGGTCAACCCTGTACCCTCCCTGGGGTTTAGTCGAGCGAAAGATTTTTCTTTGCAGATAATTAAATTGTCGTCTAATGGACGGCTGGCGCCCAACTTATTTTGTCGAAATTAATTTAATTTTGAGCCCTAACGGTCATGACCCAGGCTGCGTTAGGTGTAAAGGAATCGAATAAAATTCATTTGTCGAGATTAATTATGTTAAAAAAAGATTCCTGTCTCAATTGGCGCCCAACGTGGGGCACAAGGGTAAAAAGTGTAAAAGAAAATAATTAAAATTGTAAAATATTCAATTATAACGTATGAAGAAAAGAAATAGAGAATCGTCGTCGCGCGCGTTCGTTGAGTCGACCGTGAACGTTCGAGAAGGGTCGCGCGACCGACGAGCGACAAAGTAAATAAACAAGCCTTCCAGGAAGACAAACGCTTGGCTCTTACTATCGCTTTCACGCTTATATTCTGTCACACTATGTATTATTTATTCTATTCGTACAAATGTATTTCGTATACATTATTTATTCAAAATTGTGAACCAGATTTGTCCGTTCGTGTTTAAAGGATGATTCAAGTGAACTTGATCGATTTGTATCTTATTACGATCGATAAATGTTGTGTAAAATTAAACTTGATCGATTTGTATCTTGTTACGATCGATAAATGTTTTTGTGAAAATTAAACTTGATCGATTTGTATCTTGTTACGATCGATAAATGTTTTTGTGAAAATTAAACTTGATCGATTTGTATCTTGTTACGATCGATAAATGTTTTGTAAAATTACTGGATGTGGATGCTTCGAACCGTATCTTGCTGCGATCGATGCGTTCACGTAGAAACGAATGATTCAATTGAACTTGATCGATTTGTATCTTGTTACGATCGATAAATGTTTTGTAAAAATTAAACTTGATCGATTTGTATCTTGTTACGATCGATAAATGTTTTTGTAAAATTAAACTTGATCGATTTGTATCTTGTTACAATCGATAAATGTTTTGTAAAAATTAACCTTGATCGATTTGTATCTTGTTACGATCGATAAATGTTTTGTAAAATTAAACTTGATCGATTTGTATCTTGTTACGATCGATAAATGTTTATTCAAGTAAACCTGATCGATTTGTATCTTGTTACGATCGATAAATGTTTTTGTAAAAATTATTGGATGTGGATGCTTCGAACCGTATCTTGCTACGATCGGTATTCTCGGCGGTGTAGTGGATTCTTCGGTGTGGATTGATTTCACGAGTTGAATCGAATCATTATTATTATATTTTTGGAAACCGATTGACTCGTATTTCGCTACGATCGTCGGCGTCGTGTGTCTGAATTTAATTTGAGATTAATTAAATTGTTTAACGGTAACGAAACGGCTTGAAATTTGAAACGAATTGGTATTGAACAAATTAAAATCAAAATGTCCTTGGTTAGATCACCGTCGACTAGACCACCGAATCGAAACCAAATTAGAGGACAAATCGGTAATTCGGCCAATTCCGGGGGAGTTCGGCCGATACAGATGGAAAATTCGGACCTCGCTCACGGGAGCGGGGAGAGTCAGTCGACGCAAGAACAATTCAATCACTCTCTGGGTAGTAATAATGGGATGAACGGTCAATTGAATTTATCGGGTACAAGTCGAAACTCTCTCCCATCGCAGGTAAGGGGAAGGGACCGAACATCGATAACCCCGCTTCCGCAGGTAGGCGCACGCGAAGAGGCGCGAATAACTACGCTCGAAAATTGCATAAGAACGTTAATCGGGAAATTTGAAACGTTAGAAACTAATCAGAGGGAATTCCTGAATCAAATCGTCGGTAGTCAGCCACAAACAAACGTTCAAGTCGAAGCTAACCGGACCGAGCAACAATCCGAAGGGGGAGAGGCAAGCGCGCCTCCCGTACGAAACGACTTAGCAGACGACAACGTTGACTACACAGCTGACGACGAATCGGACGAACGACGCGACGGACGTATACGCAACCACCGTTTTCGGGATCGAAATTTGCGAGATCGCAGCGCGTTCACAGTTTTTCGAAACACAGAGAATAAAGCGATTAACGTTAATAATAACCAGGGTTCGATCGAAAGGGAGTTGCGTCACGTTCATTTTCGAACTAATAATACGAACCAATTCCGGCCCGCGATTAACGAACCGCGCACTCGCCTGTTAGGAATAAACATTTCTCGGCCGACGGAAAACGGCCAATTCAAGGAAGAAGAAATTTTGGTAACCAAAGAAGCGTACGGTAGTATCATACAACGTGCGAATAATATATCTCGAGACTTCGTTGCCACAGACCACCGCGATGGCTACGTAAATCAAGGGTATCGTGGAAACGTAAACACGCGCCGTAGTCTAAGCCGTGTGTCAACACTTTCACTCGATTCGAGAAATTTTCAAGGTGTACCGTTGGATCATGAGACGCGAAGGAGAGGAACGTTGTCGTGGAGAACTAGCGACTCCAGTGACGACGAAGATTCTTTGCGACTAATAACTGACGTGAATAATTTACGAACACGAAGATGCACAAACGAGACGAACGATGCGAACAGAAGACCATACGGTTCACCCACGGAAAATAATCACCGGGAGAATTCGGGCATGATACAGATAGGAAAGATCGTATCCTCATGGAGAATCGGTTTTCCAAAGACAGAGAAGGACCCTGAACAGTTTCTGCTGCTACTCAAGGATCACTTGAGTTCAAGCGGAATAAGTAAAGACCTTTTCGTACCATGCCTTTCTCGAATTTTTGAGGGGTCATATCGATTGTGGTATCTCGTCAATAAAAGATCATGGTCAACGTGGAAACAATTTGCAGGCGCGTTCCGTTATGAATGGGGAGTTAAGGAGGACGATGCCGATCTCCTCCTCGAAGTACGCGACTTGCAACTTGATCGTAATGAAACTTTAGCGGAATTTGCTTGTCGAGCACGAGTAATATTCGAACGTATGCAATATCCACCGGGTTTCCGAGAACAGTTGAGGCAAATATTAGTTAAATTTAACCCGCGGCTTACGTTCGAAATTTTGAATTTGTCACTCAGAAACTATACCGAGTTCCTGCACTACGTAAACGAAAGAAGCTATCTGTACCAGCGTTCCCATACGCCACAGAAATCTCGTCTTAAAATATCGAAAACCGATCTGAATCACGTACAGGCACATACTGATCCTTTCGACTGTAGTGACGGAAACGAGGATATAGAACTGACTGACTGTAACGATGATAATGAACCAACATCAGCTCTTCAAGCCTTACAGTCCAAGCAATCGAAAAATAGCTCAAAGACGGACAATTCTAAAACACTGACGGGACAGAGATTAGAAAAGAACCTTGAACGTTTCGGAAAACCGAGTGGGCAAAACGATTCTGCTAGCCACGGAAATCAGAACGAACCAAGCGAGAAAGGGACGGGTAAGCCTCCCTTGGATAAAAGTAAATTCTTTTGTTATAACTGCGGTCGAAGCGGTCACACCGTGCGCTTCTGCAAGGCAGAACCACAATTCGTATGCTGCATATGTCGCGAGATTGGTCATTCGAATAAAAACTGTCCAACCCGTCAGGGAAACTCGAAAAGCCCTCAGTAACTTCGCCTCCAGTTACCGATCAAAAGGGCTCGTCAGAGGATAAATCGGAATTAAAAGCAACCCCGATCGATCAAGTAAAAGATTTAGAAAAAGAACCAATCGGCCTTGAACTAAACGCGACCGAATGCCAAACCGATCAATCAATTGATTTAAAAATCGTAAATGAAGCGTCGGAAGAATCGGAGGTATCGGATACCGAAATTGACGAACTTGTTCGTACAGAATTACTAGAGAAATCTCACGAGCTATCAAGTTTGCTAATCGTTAATGACGAAGTCGATAATGCGATCGGGAGAAATCATGAACGCGATTACCCCTCGGGATCAGTTGAAACATGGAGACCCTCGAAATTGCCTTCGCACGTCACACACTGCATTGCGAATCGCAAAATTTATTGTGATGTTAATGGCACAAAGGACCCGCAAAAGGGCCAACTTACGACCAGACCTCCCCAACAACCGTGGGCACAGTTATCGATCGACACGGTAGTTACACAACCACGAACGAAAAGGGGAAATTCAAACGTTATTGTAGTTCAAGATCTGTACACTAAATACATAGAATTATTCCCCGTACGGAAAAGAACGGGTACGATAGTCGTGAAAATCTTAGATACCTTATTCGATCGATGGGGAACACCCAAATCAATTATCACCGATAATGGCAAGGAATTTATTAATAGCCAAGTCAAAGCGTTCTTAATAGCTAGAGGCGTCGAACACATTACCACGCCGTCAGGACATCCACAAGCTAATCCTGTGGAACGAACAAATAGAACTATAAAACCCATGATCGCCGCGTTCTTGACTGGTAACCACCGCGAATGGGATGAAAATTTGCCAAAAATACAATTCGCGTACAATACCGTTCCCCATACTGGAAGTAGAGTTTCGCCGTTCTTGTTAATCACGGACGGGAAGCAAAAGTCAGACACGTGACGAGCGACGTGGCGGGCCAGCGAGAGATCGGAGATGATACGATCGATAATTGGATAAAAAGGATTAGCAAGATCGATGAACTTCGCCATACGATCGAACAAAACTTAAAAAAATATTCCAATCGGTGTCTTAAAAAAGCCAATAGCACATTACCGACAACCGTGAAAATCAAAGTAGGCACCGAGGTTTACTATCCTAACAAAAAACTGAGTAATAAGGCTGAGGGCTACGCTTCGAAGCTAGCACATCGTTTTATTGGTCCAGCTATTGTAAATAAAATTGTCGGACCTATGATCGTGGAATTAGCGGACAAATCTGGTAAAAAAGTAGGGAAGTATTATGTGACTGATCTAAAAATTCCGCGGCGTAGCTTACGTAAAGTAAACGAGGATTGAGCCTTTTTAGATCGATCAACACTCCAGAAGAAGAACTCAACAAACAATCAACTGGACCTACGTGACAAAATGGACACTACAACCGACTCAATTTCATCGAACGGGGATACGAGCAACCGGCTAAAGAAGCTTCAGGAACTGATGCGACAAACAGAACAAGAGATCGAAACGATCATGGGCAGCCTGAAGATCGAGGACAACGCGTCTACACCTCAGACAGACGAGACAGACTATTCTCTGGCAGAACTCTTCCCGACCGGTCAAACTACCCCGAACCAGTCATTCCACGGATATGACGATGATACGGTCAATGATACGATCGATGTTTTGTCGATTGCCCCCATGGGGGAAGCAACACGGCTGCTGAGGGAATTACGATCTCTGCCTCCGCCAACTCTGAAGTTGACAAAACCGACCAGGATAACTCCCGCTCAAATCCATGAGGAAAATTTGCGCCGTCGACGTGTCACAACCGATCAACTTCCAGAGGAGAAGCCAAACCGCTCAAAAGTACCGATCGCACCATCGGTCAAGACACAACCACTGCCGCTCGAAACTGCACCGTCATTCGATGCCATATTGAAGGAGCTGAAGGTTCCGGAACGGACCGGTCATAGCGAGACGAAGCAAGACACGATCTACTTCGCAGACGGAAGAGTTTTCAGTCAAGCTCTCTTAAAAAAATAAAATTAAAAATTTAAAAAAAACTCCCGACTTAAAAAAAAACTATATAAAAAAAAATTTGATTTTATAAATTCAATATTCATAAAAATTAATCTGAAAAGGATAAAATAATTTCCGGTATCGTTTTAGTGAACAAATCATTTGAATAATAATTATTTATTTACTGCTGTCAATACAGTCCGGAGACGTCTTCTTCTGGGTTGGCAAATGTCCTTATTGTATATAATCATTCTTTTCTATAAGTGTCCAGACGCCAGCGCGTCTCTTGATAGGCAATAGATGATTACGATATTTGAGGGACGTCTCCCGACAGTATTGACAGCAGTAAATAAATAATTATTATTCAAATGATTTGTTCACTAAAACGATACCGGAAATTATTTTATCCTTTTCAGATTAATTTTTATGAATATTGAATTTATAAAATCAAATTTTTTTTATATAGTTTTTATTTAAGTCGGGAGTTTTTTTAAAATTTTTAATTTTATTTTTATTTCATACTTTTTAAAGTTCATCCTTAGGTGAACATGTACATTTACATGACAGCAGACCAGGAATGAGGTAATGGCTAGACGTGTAAGATATTTAAAAAAAATAATTGCAAGACAAAAACATTTTTGTTAAAATACATTTTATCTTATTATTATAATTTGCCTGTTTATTATATATGATACCTCATTATTAATATATATATTTTTTATTAATATTCTGTTTTAACACTTGTCAGATGCTTCGAAGAAATTTCGTCGAATCACCTTTATTATTACATTATTATGATACGCGGTTTAATCGAGGACAGTAATGAAATAATAAAAAAAAAGTAAACAATACACAGATTATTTATTTATTAGTATCGTCGTACACTACGCTTCATCGAATTGTTTGTGTAAGGTTAGTACACTGCAGACGATGGATTTATTGGGAATGACTAATGGCGGTAATAAAAAAATATTTTCAAACGGGCTTTTTGAAAAAACACTCTTACCTCAGCGAGTTAGTAACTTATTGTACCGAAATATGTCTAATAACCATCTTATTCACTGTCAGAATTGATTTACCAAATTTGGTTAAGCCATTTATTGTGAATTCGGAGAAAAGTGGCGAAATACATTAATAGTACACAGCAGACGATGGATTTGCTTGAGATGACTAATGGCGGTAAAATCAATATTTTCAAACAGGTTTTTCAAAAAATACTTGTAATTCAGCGAATTAATAATTTATCGTACCGAAATATGTCTTAGAACCATCTTTATCACTGTCAGAATCCATGTGCCAAATTTGGTCAAGCCATTTGTTGTGGTTTCGGAGAAAACTGGCGACAAAGAAATCCGAATCGATCAGCTGATCACCGTGAAACGCATAACACCCGTCTTTTTGCCCGGCGGGCAGTCGGGAGTAAAAAACTTGATCCAAAAGAGAGCCGAAATATTGGTCAAAAAACTCGAAGCTACCAAGATCGATCGTGGTACGCAGACGTACGTCACTTCCGCTCGCAATCAATACGGATCTGGCTGCGTCAATTGTAAGTCAAGGGAGCACCATTTACGTGACTGTAAGCTCCCGTACCGCCCAGGATTTTGCCGAGTATGTGGTGCCGAAGGATTCGACACCAGCGATTGCATCTTCCCTCACGGTATCGAACATGAGATGGCTCTTGAACGCTGCACTGGATGCTCGGGAGACGTGAGCTTATACTGCCCCGAATGCCCCGAATGCAACATTCGTTGGCAAGGGCTGGTCGACTGGCTTCGGTTAAATTATGTGACCTGGCCTTCTTGGCTAGTTCCTAACGATCACCGCTACTTGATCAACGAGAGCGAAGGGATATTGAAGAGGAAAATCAAGGCAAACTTCAGCGACCCGCAAGATTATGCCAATTGTGCCCGGCAATATCTCGTAAGGGAGAATGTCTTGGCCGACGAACCAGAACCGTCAACCTCTCGTGGTTATACACCACGAACGCTTTCCGAAGAGAAACGGAAGATTGCCGTTCAAGCACTCTGCACCCCGTTCGCAAAAAAGGCACTGGACGAAGTAATGAAGGAGCGCCCCGAGCTACACGACGGCGAGGAGATCACGGTCATCATACCGACAAAATATAAAAAATAACCGATCGTAATAACCGGATCGCTCAACCTAAAATTTCTTTACGTTCCATTTCTATTTTGTTTTGAGTTATTTTATGTTAAAACTGAACGATCGAAAGTCATGTGATGGGCAAATTGCATATTCCAGATGACAATTCGTATTTTCTTTATCGTCGTTCCATTTTGTGTTATAAGGTTGAAGCGATAGATGCGAAAACTCTTAATTATTACGATCTTTTCTTCCCTATAGTATCACTTGTGTGTAACCATTTAATAATAAAATTAAAAATTAAACTTAACCAGACTAGTTCGTTTATTGGGTCGACACAGGTTTCCGGGAGCGTTTGCTATCATTAAATATGTCTAACATGTTTCCATAGATTTCAACTGGCAAATTGCTTGGTCTACTCTGAATTGAATTGTTATATAACAGATTGATTGTTACAGGATACCCTCACCGCAAGCAGCGAGTGACGTTGCAGTTTGAAGGGGGAGATTGTAACAGGACAGTAAATAATAAATATAGCGCTGCAACGTCACGCGCAGCATAGATCGAAAATAATTCCTATAATGGGAAGTTCGATCGTAGGCTAGGAGAAAAGGGCGAAAGTTATCGACCGAGTACTGTAAGTACGCATAACCCTTTGAAGCATAGTGACATACTGGTATGTCACCTACTTCAACTCTGTTTTTCTTCAATAAAAAATTTTTTTAGCGCATAACGACGAATGTAAATGTATATTTAGGATGTTAGAAGACCAATTGCTACTACAATATGACTATTAAGGGTTTATGTTTCACTTAGTGGATGTTAATAATTACTATAGTACAAAAAAACACGTTTTTTAGATAATAAATGTAATTATAGTTAATCCGCCAGGTAAACAATGAACAAAAAATGAGTTCAGAGATGTTTTTTCGGTCGCTGATTACGAATTCAAGCTCAAAATCCAGAAATTCAAAATGGCGGATCCAATATGGCGGACCAAAATGCTCAAAGTAGCTTGATAAAGATGAAACTCGGTATTCGGGGGTTTATTGCGTCGCTGAATACGATACTGAGCTCAAAATCCAAAAATTCAAAATGGCGGATCCAATATGGCGGACCAAAATGCTCAAAGTAGCTTGATGAAGATGAAACTCAGTATGCGGGGGTCTTTTGGGTCGCTGATTACGAATCTGAACTAAAAATCCAGAAATACAAAATGGCGGATGCAATATGACAAACGAAAACCGGAGATTTTACTGGAATTACTAGAACATCGGAGATGCTCAATATGTTGATTCTGCTACACTGAGTTTCTAAAAAAACTACGCTTTTAGCATTACCCGGAGCTAACGGCGAGGACGTAGCGAGTTTCTAGCTCCATATTTTTTTATATATTTTTTTTTACTTTTTTAAAAATTTTTTTTAACTTTTTTTTATTTTTTTTTTACTTTTATTTTATTTTTTATTTTTTTTTACTTTTTTTTTTGTATATTTTTTTTTACTTTTTCATATTATTTTGTACCTAAAGATCAAAATCGTTTTAGGTGTGGTATGCCGCAAAACAATTGCGATTTACGCTTAGGCACAGAGGCACTTGGCAAGTGTTACACATCCAGGATGTGACACTTCTGTGCAATTTGTCAGAGCAATGAGCACAACGTCTTTGTTTTTTGTTTTCAATAATTTGGGGCATGTGGGCTGCCGCAGAACGACGTTTCTCCAGGGCTACTTGTGGCTTAGTACGGTTACTGATTGAATTAGTGGAACGTTTCCTGCCTTTTTTCGAAGGAAGAGCTCCTCCAATCAATCCTTCAACTAGAGCGAGTCTGAATTTTTTCAGACTTAAATTTGCCTTATTACCGCACTCAGCATAAATTATGAATGCGTTCGTCACGGTGACATCGACAAGATGCCAAAATATTCTGAGCCACCATTTCTTTGCTTTTCGATTTATTTCGTAACAGGACTTCAACATGTCTGCCTTGTCAACGTAACCCATATGCTTATTGTAATCCTGTACCATTTGTGGACACGTTACGAGTTCCAATGAGCCATTTTTGTTTCGTCGATTTATAGAAGTTGCGATAGATGGATCGTGGAAGTTGGATATTAATGAAACCGTTCTGTTGTCCTTCCACTTTACCCAACTGAGTCCCGTGTGTGAAGTTCGATACTCAAATTCGCCTTTATGCAATTCTTTATCAGGTTTTTGGTGTTTGGGTAAACCAACGCGATTATTCCTTACAGTTCCACAAGCCAGTATACCGGCCTTTTTTAGATATATCATTAAATCTGTACTGGTAAAGAAATTATCGAAATAGACACGGTGGTTGTTTCCAATTATTTCATTTGTTAAATCTTTCACCACTCTGGCTCCCAAAAGCTTTTCGGTCTTGTTTTCTGTTTTCCCTGTGTACACTTGGAATTCGCACACAAATCCGGTTTGGTCTGCACGTACCCAAACTTTGTACCCTCGTTTGATTGGTTTGTTCGGCATATATTGTTTCAGTGAACTTCTTCCCTTGAACCTTATCATACTTTCGTCTATTGACTGATATTCGTTGGGTATAAAACAGGTCTTGAACGTGCCGGAAATTATTTCAATCATCGGTCTTATCTTGTAGAGCTTGTCGTAGTTTGGTTCCCCTCGTTTCGGTTCTTGCGAATTATCGTTAACATGTAAATGGGAAAGTAAGAACCCAAATCGATTGACCGTCATCAAACTAGAAATATACGGGTCGTGTAGCTGCTCGTTCCTAGACCAATAGTCGCGGTAAGACGGAAGTCTCTTTACTCCCATCAAAATGTTGATACCCAAGAATATCATCAGTTCTTTTGTAGTGACAGCCTGAAACGGCTTACCCGACTGAGTGCTATAGAGATTTGTTTGAAATACAAGTGACTCTATGAATTCTTGTGGGAATAAACATAAAAAAATATCCAGTGGAGATTTAACATTATCTGGAATATTCGGACCAGAATGTTTAGTGAAAGATACATCGTCTCTTTTTCTTGATTTAGGTTCCCAAATGCCGTCTAAATTAGATAAACGCTCACTCAAAGGTCTATCGTCTTCTTCATCATCAGACCTACAATCTTTCCCCCACTTTTGTAAATCAATGTCACTTTCATCTTCTTGCCGTAATCCCCGATCCTTCGACAATTCTGACCGATAATCGTTAACATCGGTTTCCTCTGAGTCGGAATCGCACAACCCGTCTATTGAGTCATTGTCGCTCGGTATATCTGTGCATTCGTCTTCCATTTCAAAAGAAGCACTGACAGCAGTAAAATTATGGTCACTGAATCATCAACAATGTACTATTACAACAATACAATTTTCATCTGTGCAATTTTTTGACCCGTTGGCGTTTTACACTGCGCAAGCATGAAAACAGAATAAACTACGTAGCCGTAAGTATCTGATAATACGATAGCCACTACGCGATGTAAACGGTTATTCGGCTGGACTGCATGCAACCTAATCAGCTATCACAAAAAATCCAGAGTACTGAGTTACATTCAAATCATAATACTACCTTTATTTTGGTTCAATACTTCTAATGCCTGTATCTCGAATTCAGTTTTGTAATGTGTGACGTCTAATCGCTCGAAGTAATGACTTTTGTTCAAGTCAAGTAACTTCTTGCACGTTGGGACGCCATACTAGAACTTTTTTAATTTATATATTTTTAATTTATACAGAATGTTTAGTGAAAGATACATCGTCTCTTTTTCTTGATTTAGGTTCCCAAATGCCGTCTAAATTAGATAAACGCTCACTCAAAGGTCTATCGTCTTCTTCATCATCAGACCTACAATCTTTCCCCCACTTTTGTAAATCAATGTCACTTTCATCTTCTTGCCGTAATCCCCGATCCTTCGACAATTCTGACCGATAATCGTTAACATCGGTTTCCTCTGAGTCGGAATCGCACAACCCGTCTATTGAGTCATTGTCGCTCGGTATATCTGTGCATTCGTCTTCCATTTCAAAAGAAGCACTGACAGCAGTAAAATTATGGTCACTGAATCATCAACAATGTACTATTACAACAATACAATTTTCATCTGTGCAATTTTTTGACCCGTTGGCGTTTTACACTGCGCAAGCATGAAAACAGAATAAACTACGTAGCCGTAAGTATCTGATAATACGATAGCCACTACGCGATGTAAACGGTTATTCGGCTGGACTGCATGCAACCTAATCAGCTATCACAAAAAATCCAGAGTACTGAGTTACATTCAAATCATAATACTACCTTTATTTTGGTTCAATACTTCTAATGCCTGTATCTCGAATTCAGTTTTGTAATGTGTGACGTCTAATCGCTCGAAGTAATGACTTTTGTTCAAGTCAAGTAACTTCTTGCACGTTGGGACGCCATACTAGAACTTTTTTAATTTATATATTTTGACTGGCTTCAAAATTAGCGACTTCAATAACCCTGAAGCACCGAGTTTCCTCTACATCAAGACAATTTTATGTTTCAGTCCACCGAATTGAATCTGGCATTCGTTATTTTCAAATTATAAGCTCAGATTAGTATCAGTGACCAAGCCATTATCCTATATTGGAACTGCCATTTTTATTGTTCAATTTTAAACTGAGATTCGTTTTCAACGACTCTAAAAGCCCCTGCATACCGAGTTTCATCTTCATCAAGCTACTTTGTGCATTTTGGTCCGCCATATTGGGTCCGCCATTTTGAATTTCTGAATTTTGAGCTCAGATTCGTAGTCAGCGACCCAAAAAACCCCTGCATACCGAGTTTCATCTTCATCAAGCTACTTTGTTCATTTTGGTCCGCCATAATGGATCCGCCATTTTGAATTTTTGAATTTTGGGCTCAGATTCGTATTCAGCGACGCAATAAACCCCCCGAATACTGAGTTTCATCTTCATCAAGCTACTTTAAGCATTTTGGTCCGCCAAATTGGATCCGCCATTTTGAATTTCTGGATTTTGAGCTCAGATTCGTAGTCAGCGACCCAAAAAACCCCTGCATACCGAGTTTCATCTTCATCAAGCTACTTTGTTCATTTTGGTCCGCCATAATGGATCCGCCATTTTGAATTTTTGAATTTTGAGCTCAGATTCGTATTCAGCGACGCAATAAACCCCCCGAATACTGAGTTTCATCTTCATCAAGCTACTTTGAGCATTTTGGTCCGCCATATTGGATCCGCCATTTTGAATTTCTGGATTTTGAGCTCAGATTCGTAGTCAGCGACCCAAAAAACCCCTGCATACCGAGTTTCATCTTCATCAAGCTACTTTGTTCATTTTGGTCCGCCATAATGGATCCGCCATTTTGAATTTTTGAATTTTGAGCTCAGATTCGTATTCAGCGACGCAATAAACCCCCCGAATACTGAGTTTCATCTTCATCAAGCTACTTTGAGCATTTTGGTCCGCCATATTGGATCCGCCATTTTGAATTTCTGGATTTTGAGCTCAGATTCGTAGTCAGCGACCCAAAAAACCCCTGCATACCGAGTTTCATCTTCATCAAGCTACTTTGTTCATTTTGGTCCGCCATAATGGATCCGCCATTTTGAATTTTTGAATTTTGAGCTCAGATTCGTATTCAGCGACGCAATAAACCGCCCGAATACTGAGTTTCATCTTCATCAAGCTACTTTGAGCATTTTGGTCCGCCATATTGGATCCGCCATTTTGAATTTCTGGATTTTGAGCTCAGATTCGTAGTCAGCGACCCAAAAAACCCCTGCATACCGAGTTTCATCTTCATCAAGCTACTTTGTTCATTTTGGTCCGCCATAATGGATCCGCCATTTTGAATTTTTGAATTTTGAGCTCAGATTCGTATTCAGCGACGCAATAAACCCCCCGAATACTGAGTTTCATCTTCATCAAGCTACTTTGAGCATTTTGGTCCGCCATATTGGATCCGCCATTTTGAATTTCTGGATTTTGAGCTCAGATTCGTAGTCAGCGACCCAAAAAACCCCTGCATACCGAGTTTCATCTTCATCAAGCTACTTTGTTCATTTTGGTCCGCCATAATGGATCCGCCATTTTGAATTTTTGAATTTTGAGCTCAGATTCGTATTCAGCGACGCAATAAACCCCCCGAATACCGAGTTTCGTCTTCATCAAGCTACTTTGAGCATGTTGGTCCGCCATATTGGATCCGCCATGTTGAATTTCTGGATTTTGAGCTCGTATTCGTAATCAGCGACCCCAAAAACCCCTGCATACCGAGTTCCAGCTTCATCAAGCTGCTTTGTGCATTTGGGTCCGCCATATTGGATCCGCCATATTGAATTTCCGGATTTTGAGCTCGGATTCGTAATCAGCGACCCAAAAAATCCTCGGACCCCAAATTTAAAGTAGATCTTATGTCAGGAAAAATGTATGCTTCAAAGGGATAATCGATGACGAACAAGGGGAGCTGCGATCGAATTTCGGACGAGAAGGACGGGCGCGTAAGAGGGGACTCTCGACTCTCGGACCTCGTGGTGTAAACACGTTCTGTAGAAGAAAGAAACGTTTTAATCGTAAAGAAATTGGCGAGTTGTGTCCGAGGATCGATCCGTCCTTCATTTAGTAATAGTCTTGCTCAAAATTATTGTTGGAATCGTTCGAATCTTGTGTGGGAGCTGTACAACAAATGTAAACGTAAGTACCAAGGAAATTGCCATTAAGTAAACTAACATTTTCCTGGAAATTGTGTCGACTTTCGTTATTGGGTCAACCCTGTACCCTCCCTGGGGTTTAGTCGAGCGAAAGATTTTTCTTTGCAGATAATTAAATTGTCGTCTAATGGATGGCTGGCGCCCAACTTATTTTGTCGAAATTAATTTAATTTTGAGCCCTAACGGTCATGACCCAGGCTGCGTTAGGTGTAAAGGAATCGAATAAAATTCATTAGTCGAGATTAATTATGTTAAAAAAAGATTCCTGTCTCAAAATTTTATAATTAATAAATCCGAAAAATACTTATAAAAGCACCCAGAGCGCAGGACATCTTTTCCTGAAACGTCGAATAACATCTGAGCAAAAATGAAGGAAATATCTGCCATGGAGGCTTCTGTAACTGTACCGTTACACCTCCCCGTCTATCCTACCGGCGCCGGGTATATCAGCAACGGCCGCGGACGGCTCATTCTTCTTCTACTCCGACTACTTTCAAGTAAAGAGGCACGTACTGTGCTGCTCCACAGCACAGTCTTTTATGTTTTGTATCGTAAACTATTTGTAACGTAGCGTCCAGCATAGCTTTCACTCGAAAGACTCGGTCCCCTGACATTGCGATCTTGCTATCGAGTCCTCGAGTGAATATTAGGATATTCTGCGTATTTTTGCTTCCCTCGCATGACGCGTAGGCCGTCAAAGTACGTACGAATTAGGGCCACTTCTTAAGTTCGAGTCCCCACGCACAGCATCGTGGCTATTCAGCTTGAGGAGTGATACAGGGATTACTGTACCCGAAGCACTGCGTAGCGGCTGACAATAATTCCAGCAGGTAGTTTGATATTGCGCATCGCATAATTGGCGGAACATACGCACACAAGTGTGGGTGCTCTAGCTTCCCTCGTTACAGGCGGGAGACTGATGTAGTCCTGCTTTGTGCGGGTAAGTGACCATACACTCACTTGAAACCCTGTGCGAGTTTTGTGATTTATCACAAACCTCGTGTGAAAGGTGTGAGCGCGCGATCTGCGGATTGTGTGAAGCCAAGTGCTTTTTCGGCCGCCCTGTATTTGAATAAGATGACGCAAGTACGACGCCTGACATTGTTCTGTGTTCTTTTCAGAGCACAGATCAATTGTTTGATTCGGGCGTCTGTCGATCCTTGCGTGAGAGGAATACAGGCGCGGTGGAGAGTTCGCACTCGATATCAACATTACTGTGCAAACAGCTAGCGTAGCATAGACACCACGACACACACATGGGACAACCGAGTAGGCCTACTCACGCGGACTATACCGATAGATAACAGCCTGCTACGTGAATCTTTGCTTTAGTACGCGATTCACGCATACTCACTTAACATCGCCCGAGTTTTGCACATAATAAATCAATTCGCAGATTTATTATAAAATCATTATAACATCTATCAATCGTCCTATGATTACGGCAACAGATTACGGAGAAATCTCATGATTTTTCAACGTTTCTCTGTGTATGAGGACCAATTATAGAACCATAGTTTCAGGTGGCGCGAAACGCCTGGTAAATTGCGGTTCATCCTCCATTTTCATCTCTCTTAGCTATGGTAGCGTGCCGTCGCGAGGAATCGTAGCCGTATCCGAACATCGCGATACACGTCATCAATTCATCTCATTTTTACATAGCCTCGCGCATCATTGCGTTCGGTTATTAATTATTTATGACCCATTTTTCTTTATGCAAGTTGAGTGTAAAGCTACTCCCACTAGAATTTCTCTGTTGTATGAATTTCGAGTCAGTAGAATTTCAATAAATCCAGAATTTTCCGTTTAAATAGGATATATCGCGTTAGGAGAACGCGAGAACATCGTCTTAATAATAGAAAGTTGGGTTTAAGCTCCATAGAGGAGCACTTCCGACTGTATGAATTTCGAGTCATTTACAAGTAATATATTAACCAGGAATAATCCTGCGTAACTAGGAAAGATTGCGTCGAGAGAACGCGATACGATATTATTATAACAGCGAGTTGAGTGTAAAGCTCCGTGCGGAAGTACTGCCGACCGCACGAATTTAGAGTCATTTTTTAAATATTATTTTTCGGGCATTTCCTGTATTAAATTTCAGGTTAGGCCTCGCGTAAGTGGCCGGTAACCCCACTACACTCCGGTTGACCGCCCGTAGTCCCCCACTTCTTTGTCCAAACCGCCTTCACCATATCTCTCATAAGAGGGCCTGTGATGACGAAGGCAAACTCTCGTCACTAGACACATGAGAGATAATATTATCTGATCTGAGGCTTCTAAAAAACCCCACCAAAAATCTTTATCCTCAAGCAGATCGTCCCGGTCCAACACATGAATCCTTAACTCCGCCACATACACGCATTGAGTACTTCGTTTAAAAACAATCGCGAACTCCGTAGGGGCTAAAATCATCGTATATTTGGGTCAAATGGAACAATTTTGAATAATTGTTCGATTTGATTCAACTAACGTAATTTTATTGTTAAAAATCCGACAAAATCGCGAAACGTTTCAATACATACATCCGGAGAACTCTTATAAACCACTCTTCTCGAAGTTTTGCTCGATTTTGAGGGTACTAACATAAATGCTCGAAATTTTTTTTCTGCATAAAACCAAAGATTTCTCTATGAGGAAGCAACCAATGTTCCGTTTAGGTGGCTCAACTTCATTAAGAAGTAAATTATTATTCGCAGATTTCCGTGTACCACGACTGGATCTTGGGCATCTTAAGGACTCATCCGGTCATTGAGCAGACCGAAAACGACCAACTGCCCAACAAGGACGTCATATTTTAGATATATTTCTCCACATTTTAATGCATTTACTGATATTTACACTATTGATTAATTGTTTACAGATATTTCAAAGAAAGACACAATATTAACCATATGCGAGACTAAGAAGTAACAAATCTAAATTCTACGAAGCTTCCTTTATTATGAATAAAGACCCGGTAACTATTAATTTAAAATTGGAAAGGATGGTTCATTTAGACATTAGGGTGAATTAACCTGTAATTGATTGGTCACCAAGGAATGACTAACAACTTTTTGAGAGTTCATGAAAAATTCTGACGTCTTGGCTGAAATAAAAAATTATTTTTCGTTATTTTTCCATTATTTTTTGCGTGTGCGTGTGTGCATGTGCGTGGGTGCCTGGGTGCGTGGGTGCGTGCGTGCGTGCGTGCGTGCGTGCGTGTGTGCGTGTGTGCGTGTGTGCGTATGTGCGTATGTGCGTATGTGCGTGTGTGTGTGCGTGCGTGCGTATGTGCGTGTGTGCGTGTGTGCGTATGTGCGTGTGTGCGTGCGTGCGTGCGTGCCGGCGTGCATGCGTGCGTGCGTAGAGCTTTATGCTCTAGACATTTTTCAAGCCTGCAAAGTAGCCTGCAAAGTAGAACCTTGTAAATTGCTACCTCATTATTTTTTTTGCTTTTTACAAAGTTTAAAGAGGCAGCAAAATTCGATTAACATACTTCTATCTACTGTGATTATTTTGTTGCGGAAGCCTATTTTCGACTTAAAGTGTAGGTTAGATTAACCCTGCCATTCACCGGTTTTTTTGACTTTTTAGCTTTTAGTATTAGTTTTTATATCCTTTTCCATAAAACTATGGTATTTTTTTTACCGCGTCACATAATTCGACGTTCTGGTCAACCGTTAAAATTTTTGCAGACACTCATGATAAACATTAAAATGACCAGATATCCGCGATAAATGAACCGACTTTTTTGTGACAGGTCTGATTCGAAATAAAAAAAAATAGAAAATATTGATCATGATACACTTTTCTTTCGGGACGTGTGGTCAGAGATAATACGTCGGCACGTACAGGTTGGGACATTTAAAGTTGTGTGAGTGCGGCAGCGCGAGAAGAACATAAAATCGCTCGGCCAGAATTACTAAGATGCCAGATATCAGCATTAAAGGAACATATTTCCTTGCCGCAGGTCTCATTTGAAAGAGAAAAAAAAATATATTAAACCTGACGCATCTTTCGTTCTCGACGTGTGGTCAAATATAATTCGTGTTACAATTTGAAAACATGAAATTCTGCTTTGAATCCTTATTTTAAATAAATAAATATATAATGGATAAATGTTAATTAATTTCCATATAAAATTTGGACCCGCCATCTCAAGTTTTGTAAAGGTTTATACAATAACGTCAATTTTCAAAAAATTCGAATCTTCATAAATTCGAATCCCTTTACCGATTTTGCCCAAATTGAATACCCATGATCTGTTTGTTTAATTTTAATACGAAGAAAAATTCGTCCCCGTTAGGGCGTCGATGGACATTTTTCAAAATCTTAAAAATCACATGAAAATGGAATGCGTCATTCGATTTTTATAAAATGCATGCCAAGCAAAGATTGACCACTACTCTACATGACATTAAAATTTGAGCTGATTCAGTCCAGTAGTTCACGAGTGATGGTAGAATGAATTTTTGGTACTTTAAAGTACTGTAAGGTAATAAATTACTGCAAAGTAGCCTGCAAAGTAGAACTTTGTAAATTGCTTTCTCATTATTTTTTGCTTTTTACAAAGTTTAATGAGGAAGCAAAAATTGATTAACGTACTTCTATCTACTGTGATTATTTTGTTGCGGAAGCCTATTTTCGACCTAAAGTGTAGGTTAGATCAACCCTGCCATTTAACGGTGTTTTTGGCTTTTTAGCTTTCAGTATCAGTTTTTATATACTTTTCCGTAAAATTATGGTATTTTTTTACCGCGTCACATAATTCGACGTTCTGGTCAACCGTTAAAATTTTTGCAGACACTCATGATAAACCAATCATTCTGCTTAATTGGTCATTTACTGGTGACTCTACCTTACAGTATGTCGGAATATCCCGGGGAAAACAAAAACAAGTCTTTTAGAGAGATGCCTGGGTAAAAATTGGTCTGGGCGCCTGACGTAATTTCAGGCCGGTTCAGGTAACAACAATCAGGGCATGCCTGATCAGGGTAACCGGGTTGGGCCTGTATCCGAGTCGATTCGTATATCGATACGACATTTTCAATTGGGTTAACCTGAAGTTGTTGCCATCGTGGCATCACAAGGTAAGATTCAGATGCGCCTGATCAGACTAACCTTCCTAGCCTGAAGTAATTGACATGAGAGTCGGATCAGGTAATTGTAAGGGGTCCTTATTGTTTTACCGACGGTTATAATCTCGACGGCCAAAATACCTTACAATTAAAATACCGACAAATTATAATCCCGACAAGTTAATATACCGACAGTTCAAAATACCGATATTTGAAATCCCGAATAATGCCGATACTCGAGATACCGACTTCCTGACTAGTTTGTGATGCAGCAGTCGATGATTCGGTAATAAAAATTTATGTAGTACAATGGGAGTATCCGCCCCCCCCCCCCCATGGGGGCTTCGCCCCTAGACCCCACCTCGCCCGAGACGTTCGCCACAACTAACCTAAACACCTGAAGAGTCAAAATAATTAAAGAGAAAACCTAAATAACTACCTAAAGAAACAACGTACTTGTACACGTATATGTTTTTAGTTTATTTCAAATCTTTTTGCATGTATCTAATTTGATTGACGTAAATGTACTTGTTTGAGAAATACTTTCCCAAAAGAAGAATTCCCTTTTGCGCCACCTTTTGTGGCAGCACTTTCCAGGCGCCCTAGTATGCACAAGACGACGCGCTCGTCACGCACGGATCGACGGCGTCGTGAGTCAATCGTCAGTCTTTCTTCGATCGTCAACCGCCATCGATTGTGGGATTCATCGATTCTCACTCATGGGTTCTCTCACTTGTGTCTTCTCATTTTCTCATGAGCCCACTCATTCACTCATGTCTCAAGTGAATTAATAGTTCTGCTCATCAAGTGCATCCCGGAATTAATATAATTCTCGGGAGCACTCTGCTCATCGAGTGCATCGCGGAATTAATATAATTCTCGGGAGCACTCTGCTCATGTGTTACCGCAACTCTCAAAAAGTGAACCAATGCATCCCGGAATTAATATAATTCTCGGGAGCACTCTGCTCATCGAGTGCATCGCGGAATTAATATAATTCTCGGGATCACTCTACTCATGCGTTAATGCGAAACAAAACTGAACCTCGTCGGGCACGTGGCTACATCCCGTTGCTGACAAAGGACAGTTGAACTCTCTCAAGTTTTCTCAATATTAAAACTAATATCAGTGTATCTCACCTTTCAGACTTCTCGCATTGTTAAAAGACATCTCAATTTGTGTGTAAAGTGTATGTGTTTAAATAAGTATACCTAGTCACGAAATAAATTAGCGGACCTTACGATAACGAACGTGCTTATTTTATCCGAAGCCACCCTTCTATCTATGCCCTTATCATTTCATTTTTGCATTCTCAAACGGTACTTGTCTCAAGATTTTTAAACATTGTGTTTTTTCTGGGGATAAACAGTAAACACAGACAGCATAGAACACGGATTTGAGTTAGTCAGGGAATCGGTATTACGAGTATCGGCATTATTCGGGATTTCAAATGTCGGTATTATCAACTGTCGGTATATTAATTTGTCGGGATTATGATTTGTCGGTATTTTAAGCGTCGGAATTGTAATTATCGATTAAACGGGCGGCACCCAATTGTAAGGCATATCGATCAGTATCATCATCGGTATATATATTTGATACAATCGTTATATTATATTAGTTGCTACATTGTATATTGTTGTTATCATTTGTAGTGTACATTTCCCAAAAAACTGCCAAAATACCACAAAGCCAAAGTCCCGAGCGTTCCCCTTGATTTTTAATGGGCGCCGGGAAAAACTCGCGATGTTCAGGGACTAAGCTGCTTTTGCCTAGCTAGCCGCAGCCGTCAAAACTTGTAGAGTGGCGGGATTCGAATGTAAGGAACCCAAGAAAGTCAAAATTAATTCCCGTTAACAATTTTAAACACAAAAAAAAACCCTCGATCCGCTTATAAGAGCTACCGCGCGACGCAGCTCTCTTCACACGCACACACACTCTATAAAACACACTCACGAGAAAGTAAGGGAGTATTAATCATGTTCTAACAAAACTATTATTTATTTCGGGAAGAACTTAGCTTGTTCGCCCGATTCAGTAACAAAATAAATCAAATCCATGAAATAGATCGCGCGCCTCGACACCTCTGTTTTACAGGCGACGCGGTCTAACCCGACTTTCTCTCTCTCACTCACACTTAACGCCACGGGAATGATGACACTCTCGAACAAATAACAATAACGACACTTTTCCGCGATATTCGACTCTCATATGGAAAAAACTCAGCTACTCAGTTCACCAGTATCAAAAAGATAGAACGCGGAACACTCTCACACATTAACGCTTCTCGATCATTCCCGCGCACAAAACAATTACCCTAAAAATAATGGCAATTTCCCGATTACCGCTCCCGACCAAAATCCAGACTATAAAACATTTCTCTACTCTACTCATGTCGATCATCGGCTCACCGTAAATTCTCGCGGGACTCTCGAAACTCTAATAATCATACACAATAGAGCTCGCGGACTTAACCACGCGTAAGATACCGTCGCCGCGCACGTTTTACACAAATTTATAACAAACTATAAAATACTAAAAGAAAAGATGCCAAGCGACAGGGCTTACCTCGAGAACAACGTATATTATCCCGAGCTATATGTCCCAATCTCTGGTCTCCTCGATTTGTCTCGGGAGTTTTTGTGTTTGACGGGAGATATTACAATTCCTCGCAGTGACACGGACCCTCGGGAAATGCCTCGAGATGTATCGCTCGCGGAAGCCCGAGACTTCTTATCCCTACCCTAATTATTTCGCCGGCGATCAGTCAGGCGGCCAACCCTGATTTTTCGCGAACTATATTAACGAATTAGTTGGCGCTTCTGGCGCGCGAAGTCCAAAATGGGAGTTCGGAGCGCAGCGCATAAGACGGCATCGTAGACAGGTGGTTATCTACCGATGCAGTATAGGGACGGCAGATCTCATGCAGTTCGGGATGCTCGTCGTCTCCTCGGAATATTTTCCTTCGCCGATAATTACTCGTGAGCGCCTCTTAGCGCCTCGTGAACTTTACATCTCTCTCTATGAATCCTATGGGTGGTGGTCGCTGACGCTCTCAGGCGAGCTTCCGTCGCTCGGTGTACATAAATAAAGTTTAAAAAAACATATCGGCAATTAGAAAAATAAATAATATCATGTAAGGCCCTATGAATCTGTCAGGAGACGTGGTACTGCGAGGATCTGTACTCAAAATTATCGAGCTTATTCTCGGCCTCAAATTTTAACTCGTTACAAATTATTGCGAATCCTCTTTTAAAAAAGACTTGGCACACCGATCTCGAAAGACTGAAGCCGCTTTTTGAGTCTTCCGATTGGTCGGCGACGGCTGTTTCAGAGTCAACCTCAGTCTGTCGAGGGGGTAATGGACAGGTGTCCGAAAAGCGAGCGCTTCTTACGATGAACTTCTCCATACGCAAAATGTCTAGCACACTACGGCCCTGAATTCGTTAGAATATCACTGACGCGGTAACGATCACTGAATGAGATCTCTGTACAAAGTTCTCCAACAGGATTAGATCCATTACAGAAAAGAAACGAAAATATGCTAATATCTGTCATCCATAATATATAAATGCCGGCCAATATAAGTTTCTTACGCTCTTCTTCGGAGCTCTCTATATGAAATGCTGACAAGGCTCGAAGGACTCTCGAATATCTAGGATTTACCGCAAATCATTTTCCAGCGTTTCACTCTCCGAATGGATATGGCGGGTTACCGACGCAGCAACGGAATATCACGCGTCGGGAGATGGCGCTCAATGTCACCCCTGCAGAGGATACTACCCAATCCGCGCACATAAGGGGATCTAGTTTTTTAATAATGTGTACACCTTTTACTCATCCATGAATTGCTGATATTTAGCGGCATTTGATATTTAAGGGGAGGCTAAACTCTCATAAGAGCGAGAGAGACAGCACTAAAAATTCAATCCAATCGTACTTGTAGACGGCTCTGGAGAATCAAATTTCCTAAGCGGGTCCCTCTTCGTATCTGATTTACCTTGAGGGCGTCGGAAACCTGGCTGCAGTCAGCTGACTACTACATGGATCGGGTAGTAGTCCGCAGCGGCGACATTGAACGCCATCTCTCGGCGAGTGGCATTACGTTGCTGCGTCGGTAATCCGCTATATTCATTCGGAGAGTGAAACGCTGGAAAACGATTTGTGGTAGATCCTAGATATTCGAGAGTCATTCGAGGATTGTCAGCATTTCATATAGAGAGCTCCGAAGAAGAGCGTAAGGAACTTATATTGGCCGGCATTTATATATTATGGATGACAGCCATTGGAATATTTTCGTTTCTTTTCTGTAATAGGTATTCCTGTTGGAGAACTGTGTACAGAGATCTCATTCAGTGATCGTTACCGCGTCAGTGATATTCTAACGATTTCAGGGCCGTACATGTGTGCTAGACATTTTGCGTATGGAGAAGTTCATCGTAAGAGGCGCTCGCTTTTCGGACACCTGTCCGTTACCCCCTCGACAGACTGAGGTTGGCTCTAAAACAGCCGTCGCCGACCAATCGGAAGACTCGAAAAGCGGCTTCAGTCTTTCGAGTTCGGTGTGCCATGTCTTGTTTAAAAGAGGATTCGCAATAATAGTAGTAAGGTACAGGTATAGGGAGACAAGTACCCCCCACTCCTCTCCCTATGTCTGGCGCCAGTCCCCCACCCCTTCGACTGTCTGTCTCGGGGCCCTCCCCCCCCGCCCCCATGGAGGGGGTGAGTACAATATAGGGAGCCAATGAGAGGCCGGGGAAAGATGTTAGTGATATTCTCTGAGCTGTGATTGGTCCTAGGGGAATTCCCCGAGCTGGGATTGGTTTGGTGAGATTCCCCGAGTTGTGAGTGGCTGTTAGTTTTGGCTAGTGGAAATTTTTTTGGCGCGTCAGGATGGGTAGAATTGGCGTTCCTCCAGCGGTCGGTAAGGTCGGTTTTTTCAGCGAGTCAAGATGGGTAGAATCGACGATCCTCCGGTGGTCGGTAAGGTTGATGTCCTCTGCCTATAGTCGGTAAAGTCAATTTCTTGGTATAGGTTAACTCTAATATCGGTAAGTGGTAAAAAAAATGAAAAAGAGTGAGTTGTTGAAAATATATTTTTTTTTATTGTTGAATATTTGTCGAAGTGTACATTTTTGAAAATATTTTTAAACCTCTTCCTCCCACTCCCTTTTTTAAACAGGTGGGAATAATTTGCATAATTCCCCGAGCTCTGATTTGTTGTTTAAATCCCCTCTTCCTCCCACTCCCTTTTTTAAGCAGGTGAGAATAATTTGCATAATTCCCCGAGCTCTGATTGTTTGAGTGGGATTTTCCGGGGCCTTGATTCCCTGAGGTCTGGTTGGTTGAGTATATTTTCCGTGAGATGATTTTCCGAGCGATTGGTGGGTGGGAACTTGTCCACCGCAGTCGATAATTTTCGTGGTGAAAATCGTTCGCTTTTCCGGATGTTGGTAAATTTTCCAGTTCGGTAAATCGCAAATTGAAGATTTTTTCGGGTGCTGATAAATTTTCCAGATCAGGAAATTGCAAAATCGGTAAAAAGAATTTTTCATTTTTTTCGGTTGATGGTTAATTTTGTTTAATTGACAGAGCGGATTTTTTCGGCGCCTTGATTCCCTGAGCGCTGGTTGGTTGAATATTCTTTCGGTGAGATGATTATCCGAGCGCTGATTGTTGGGTGGGAACTTCTCCATCGGAGATGATAATTCTCGTGAAGAAAAACGGTCGTCGCGAGAGCTTTAACGTGGTATCCGTGTTCCACTAGTGCCTACTTCCAAGGTGGTGGTGCCTTGTTGACCGTCCACCGTGGGGCCGTTCGAACGCTGACCCAAGATCGCGAGAGACCTGCGTGCTTGGTTGGGCACTATTGAGTGTCTACCGTGGCGCCGCGCGCGAGAGCGCTCGCGTACCGCGAGAACCCCACCCGCTACGTCCCCAGCCTTTGCACTCCTACCGCCATCCTCACTCACCGGTGCGAGAAGATCGACGCGTTCATAGCGTGTGTGTCATCCGTATATTCGTTCTGCTCGCGTTTCTATTTTATGTCTATTCTACTGCCGATGAGAAATGAAATCTTTGTATAAATTAAAACTTGCACATTTAATAATTCGGTTTTGAAGATTGACTTGTTAAACGATTGAATACAAGTACAGCGCCGATATAATAGAAACCGCAAGAAGGTTGGGCACACCATCTTCAGTTAACTCACAGACGTGACTGCTGATTTCTAATATTATGCTGGGCTTATATATATAGTTCTAGATAAATGTCCCATGAAAGAAGTGGAAGGGACGTGAAACCGGTTTTGATCAATATCGTTGTATTGGTTACATGTCTACGGATCATCTGGTCGAATGTTAACAGGTGTCTCAATGTAGTACCTGTTCAAATTCTCAAACGTCACTAGTAAATTTGACTACAAATCAAGGTAGAATGTAAATACTCAAACAAAAAATATCAAACTTTCCACTTTATTTAAAATATCAGAACGTTGACAGGCATTTTTTTTCTCAACAACAAAGATTATTATTTGAACGTTATTGTGAAGAATACAGGATTTGAACTTTTTTCGTTTTCTGAAAAATAATTTTCATTCAAAGATAACATTTTACAACAACTAAAAGAACAGTGACTGAAAATTATTCTCGTGTTGTGAATTCGTTATTGTGCTGGCTCTTTATGTTAAAGTACAAGTGTTTTTCGCAGCTCGTTTGATATAGACGTAGTACGCAGTACGGTGAGCTCCACGAATACGATACTAAACGTTAGTTCGGTAAATTCAGTATTCGTGAATTCCTTTACACTGATATTAGTTTATTATCAGTGGGTAAATTTTACGCAACATAGGATAGTATAAATAGTGTTTGAGTTAGTATTAAAGTCTAAAAAATATGACGTCTGAAAACGTTTTATTTTGTCTATGTTTCTTTCAAACATAAATGTTGGTTTTCATTCAGATATGAAAAAGAGCCACTAGAAACTATTTATGTTTTGTTTGTATTTAAAATCTGACAAATAGGTCGTCTGCAAACTTTTTATTTTGTGAACATCTCGTTCAAACATAAATTTTGGTTTTCAATCAAATTTGAATAAAAAGGTTCCAGAAACCTTCTTATGTTTTAAATTTTTGGTATCTTTGTGCTCTGGGAGAATGTACCCTCCTCCCTATTTGACAGTCTGGAGTGGTCTTGTGATAGCTAAGCAGAATCCGTAGGTGAGAAAAAAATTCTTGACTCATGGCTTATGTTCGTATGTCCTGATGTCCCGAGCGTCAATTGTGAGGATTGGATCACTTTTACGTTTGGTAATTCTTTTTAGTATGAGAAACTAGTTTCCTGTAGTTGGTAATGTCAATTCTCGCCTTACATTCAGGAACGCGATTTTTTATATAGGCGTATTTTTCAGATTGGTACGTCGTAGAAAACGAAAATTTTCAAATTCAGTATTAACTCGACGCTGTAGTGATCTTTATTTTTCAAACATTAGAACTTATTTATCATGAATTCTTCGACGCGATGATCAATGATTTATTCAGTCGTACGGCTAGCCTGGATATGTAGTAATTTTTTAAAACTCAAATGACAATCGCGTAAAGTTTCGGTGTACGTTGTTAAAAAATCTATAGACATTCGTGAACCAAGTGAAGTGAATTTGTGAAAAATAAGTTTTTCTGTAAAAACGATCTTTATGAAAAGTTTCTGTGTGCGGTTTATAGGGATTTTTTTAAACTTTTAAACATTGTAATCATACAACATTTAATTAAAAATTGATTCTCTAAAAACGATAAATATTTATTGTTAAATCTACAAACTGTTTCTGTGAACGGATTACAGAGAAAAGAGTTTTGTTGAAATTTCAAACAATTTCTTACCTTTTTCTTATTTGTTTTGACTGAGGTTTTTTCCTTTTCAGTACGCTCAATGTCTGTCCTTTAGGCCGTAAGGTCACAAGACTGTAGAAACATGAGGGAGGATCTTCCGGTCATTTTTTACATTTTCAGGTTACTCAACCCACGGGTAATAGGTCCACAAAGAGCCTACCCGCCACCTACCACATTTAATAGAATCTTCACAGGTTTTTTATTTGATTTTATTCCAATTCTGTAGAAAGCTCAAGACTTATGGTTCTAGAGTTATGTGATCTACAGCACGAACGCAATATACTTAACATTAAAAATCTAGCGAAATGTAAATGAATGAACACACTTACACGTAGAGAAATTTCTGTCTCATGAAAACATATAACGGTGACATCAAAAATCGTTAAGCTGCCAAATCTTTTGTTCGGCTGACAAATCAGTTTTGCTATGCTGATAAATCTTTTTATTAGCCTAACAAAACGATTGTTGTTGTCACCATTTTGTATTGTCAATATTTTTGGTAGCGCTTTTACATCCAAATGCCACTGAGAAAACGAGTTATATGTTTATCATAACAATAACAAAATCTTGTGCAAGTATTAATCTTTTCTTACACGAGCGCCCGCAAACTGCTGTCATTGACAGGTTGAAACGATAACGTTACTGATGAGTTAATCAATGAGTGGGTTCGTGGATGGTGGAACAGGTGTTATAAATAAAGTTTCTCGAGGCCCAAAAATATGCGATGAATAATTCACTTATATTCACTTTGACAATACACGATGAGCAGCACGTAATGGCGGTGAGCGGTCGCAACGGAACGAGTTTCCCAGACGATTATATTAATCGCCGGTCAAGCACGAAGATCAGAACACAATGAGTTGAGCGAGTCAAGCTGTTGTTATTGATCAGCGTTGATTACTCGTGAGAGGAACTATTAACTGAGCTAAACTTTGGTTGAGGTGAAGCCGAGAGCTGTATAGTAATGTAACGTATGCGCGGTCCAAATCGGAAGTGAAGCTAAAAGCCGGTAAGCACGCGTGGTGACAGGAGCGCGAGTCAAATCAGCGACTCTCGCGCTCGAGTCAAGCGAGCGTCGCGTTGTCGCTGCCCGCGAGGTGCTGCCGCGCCGTGGGCGCCCGCGGAGAGAGCCGTCAGCTGACGGATTCTCCAACATTTCCGCCCGCCATCAGCAAGGGTTGCTGATAAGACTCCTGATGAGGTGGTAGCTACGACGGCAATGGAGCGAGCTTCGTGAGCGGTCGAGTGAGCGTCGTAGTGGCCATCTTGAGCGTTGCAACCCGGGCGAGTCCATCCTTGCCACGGTGAAGATTCAAGACGCGTGCAAGAGGCCACTTGCATGGTGGAAGGCGTTCGTCTGAAATCAAAACAAGAGAGCCGACTTGTACGGCATTAAGGGCGTGTTGCCACTTTGAAATTGATTGCTGCCTTTGCAAGTAGTGAACAGACCACTGAGCCCAGAACGACTGGACTCTCTGCTGTATGAGCTGCCAATGCGTGAGACGAGACTCGTTGAGCTTGAGCAGTGAAGGCTCAGGCACCGTAGTGAGCGCGCTTCCGATGAGAAAATGACCTGGTGTTAAGGCCGAGACGTCTGACGGATCGTCGGTGAGCGGTTCCAGAGGCCGTGAGTTGAGTATCGCCTTGATTTGAGAGAGCAAGGTCGTGAGCTCTTCGAACGTGAGTAAAGTCTCACCCATCGTGCGCCTAAGATGGAATTTAGTCGACTTAACGACAGCTTCCCACTTGCCACCCATGTGAGGAGCGGCCGGAGGGTTGAACTTCCACTCAGTTCGATCCTTCGATAACATCGCTGCAACATCTCGATGTTCTTCAGATGTTGAGCTGAACAGTTTTCGGAGCGCAGAGTCCGCGCCAACGAAGTTTGTGCCGCAGTCCGAGTAAAGAACTTGGGCAAGTCCTCGTCGCGCTGCGAATCTTCGATATGCAGCGATGAATCCTTCCGTTGAGCAGTCAGTAACAGCCTCGAGATGAACGGCCGATGTAGAGAAGCACACGAAGACGCAAATCCAACCTTTGTACGTCTTCGCGCCTCTGCCTCTCCAGGTCTTCATTGTGAGAGGTCCTGCGTAGTCGACGCCTGTGTGTTCGAATGGATGCGAAGGTGTAACTCGAGAGAGAGGTAGTTGGCCCATCAGTTGATGTGCACGGATCCCCCTCTGACGGATCCCTCTTTGCTCGGCGCAGCCACGACAAGTGAGATACCTGGGCGAACCTTATGTGCACTGAGATCGCCCGACGGCGGAGGTTGAGCTATGAGGCTATGAGCTATGAGGCTATGAGCTTTCCGATTGAGTCATCCATGGTGGTCCCGTCCACCATAGAGCGTGATCCTTGAGCTGCGCAGTAGTTACGCCCCGCGAAGCACAGTCAGCAGGATTGCTGATGCCTGGAACATGACGCCATTGAGAGTCAGGCGTGAGCTCTTGGATTTGCGACACTCTATTCCGGACGTAGTCTCTCCAGCGTGATGAGTGCGAGCGAATCCACCTGAGCGTAACTTGTGAGTCCGTCCACAGGTGAGTAGAATGTACGTCCAATTTCAGCGTCGATTGAACGTACTTGACAAGTTTTGTCAATAGCAGCGCTGCCGTGAGTTCCAACCTCGGGATTGTGAGCTTCATGAGCTGGGCTACCTTTGTTTTGGAGCACACAAGAGCAGACCGAATTCCTGTGGACATTGAGCAAACAGTGAGATAAACAACCGCAGACATTGCGAGTTGAGATGCGTCAGAGAAGCCATGAATCGAAATTGTTGGGCCGCTCAAAGTGTTTAACCATCGTGGCAGAGAGAGGCTGACCAGCCGCGTGAGATTTTCTCTGAGCGTGAGCCACCTTGCCGCAACATCAGGTGGCAAGGCTTCGTCCCAATTGAGCTTGTGGAGCCAAAGCTCTTGTAAAAGCATTTTCGCTCGCACAGTTACCGGTGAGATGAATCCGAGTGGATCGAAGATCCGAGCCACTTCGGAGAGAACATGCCGTTTTGTGAGCTTACCCGGTTGAGCAGGAAAGTTTGAGGAGAATACAAAATTATCCTCGTGCGCTAACCACTTCATTCCGAGAATTTTGGTCGCGCAA
The DNA here is from genome assembly GCA_963970395.1 of Ephialtes manifestator. NCBI lineage: Eukaryota > Metazoa > Arthropoda > Insecta > Hymenoptera > Ichneumonidae > Ephialtes > Ephialtes manifestator. The sequence continues at coordinate 12,217,812 of OZ019973.1, forward strand.
TCGTCGAGTGAGATCAGGCCGGTTGTGCTCGCCGATGAGATGTCGTTGAGAAGTTCGAGGTCCGTTGAGTGCCACTTGGCTAGCGGGAATCCGCCCGCGTCGCACAAGTTCTTCAATTGATGAGCGATTTCGATGAGCTGTTCCAATGTATCAGCTCCTCCAAAGATATCGTCGACGTATCTGCCTTGTTGAAGAGCAGGCAATGTCAGCGAAAACTTATGTCCCTCGTCTTCCGCGAGTTGAAGCAGCGTCCGCACTGATAGGAACGGAGCTGCTTTTGTTCCATAAGTGACCGCGGTGAGCTGATACGGCACTGGGTTGAGCTGTCCATCTATCCACAGAATTCTCTGTAGATCCCAGTCGTCTTTATGCACCTTGATTTGACGGAACATCTTTGTCATGTCCGTGGTGAAGAGATGTTTGTGTAGCCGAATCCAAATGAGAACGTCCGCGATATCCAGTTGAAGTTTCGCACCCGCGTGCATGAGATCGTTCACAGAATAGCCTGAGGTGGTGGCGCAAGAGCCGTTAAACACCACCCGCAGTTTTGTTGTTGAGCTGTCCGGTCTGAGAACACCATGATGCGACATGTAGTAGTGAGTGCCGCTGTGAGAATTTCCATCCACTAGGGGTGTGCGGGTTCTCGAAAATTTCGGGTTCTCGATGCTCGAGTCGGGTTCAAGTTTTCTCGATCGGGTTCGAGTCGAGTTCAAGCAACCCGAAAACCTCGAGAAAACTCGAAAATATCGAGAAAACCCGTAAACTCAAGAAAACTCGAAAATATCTAGAAAACCCGTAAATCTCGAATAAAACCCAAGAATCTCGAGAAAACACGAGAATGTCGAGAAAACTCGAATATCTCAACAACAAAATCGCTTATATTCAATGTATACCTACCTTAAAAAAGACATTCACAATCGCAGTTCAAGATATTTCTGAAGACAATTTTTCGAGTGGCGATTGTTCGATGATGATTGTGCTATAGGGCCCACTTTAATTATCTGCGGTTTCGTTAACATTAGAAGTAAATCTAAAGAAGTAAAGAGATACATCTAAAAAGATATGTAATTTAAAAAAATGTACAGAGTGAAAACAACAGGACTGTGTAATGCCAAAATTACAACAACAAATATAGTGAATAAAAATGTATTCAACGCGATATTACATTATATTCTTTTCTTGATGAATTGTACTGAATGCATATTTATGATTTACATAATATCAAATCATATTTTCGAGTTTTCTTGAGGTTTTCGGGTTTTCTCGATATTTTCGAGTTTTCTTGAGGTTTTCGGGTTTTCTCGATATTATCGGGTTTTCTCGACATTTTCGGGTTCCTCGAACCCGACCCGAACCCGATCGAGAAAACTCGAACCCGACCCGAACCCGAATTTTCGAGAACCCGCACACCCCTACCATCCACCTTAATCATGTGTCCAAGAGTCTCGTATTCGTCCATAAATTGCTGGTAGAGTTGCGATGCGCTGCGCTGTAGGAATCACCTAGTTGAGTGATGTCCAATTTTAACGGGATACGGACGACGTAACGTCCCGTTGAGTCTCTCGAATGAGTAGTGCGAAAACGTTTCTCACACTCCTCTTCCTCGGCAGTGAGCTGTGGTGAGCTGTCAAATGGCAACTCTTCTTGCACCCAGAACCGTGTGAGAAGTTCCTGAAAGACTGAAGTTTCTTGCTGGACCGACGCAGTACGTGCAGAGTACGATGTTAATAACTCGTGCGATACAGGGCCAAGAACGAGCCAACCGGAAATTGAGAGCTGTGCGATTGGCATCGACGCAGAGCCGCGGATAATGTTCGGCTTAATGATTTCTCCGTAAAAATCTGCTCCAATTATAATATCGATTTGCCGTGCGATGAGAAAATCCGGATCCGCGAGCTTGAGCTTTTCGAGATGAGGCCAGCATTGAGCTGAAGCCTCGAATGACGGCAAGATAGTAGTAACCGTTTTCAAAATATGCGCGTGAACCGATCCCGAGTGAGACGTGTGAACGGACTGTAGGTTAAATTGAGCTGTACCTCTTGTTTGTGTGGACTGTGTCCCGCCGATGCCGAGAATCGGAATCGTTGACTGCTGTCGTTGAACCTTGAACTGGGCGATGAGATGTTCCGACACGAACGTCAATTCAGAGCCTGGATCGATGAGCAGTCGAACTTGATGAGCTGTACCAGATGAGCCAGATGAGCGGACGTGAGCTAGTGCTGTGGCGAGCAGCGATGAGTGAGAGGTGCAGGAGTGCACCGCTGTGCCGACGATCGCACCGACTTCCTATTCTGCAGTCTCCTTGCTGCTCGAAGCCGCCGGTTCTTCTTGCGGCTTCGCAGGAGCCGGTGCTTTTTCGTGAAGCATCGTGTGATGCTTTGCGCTGCATTCCTTGCAGCCTTGATATTTGAAAAAGTCGGGTCTCCCAAGCTTCCCGAGTTGAGTGGTCCAAATTCCTCGAGATTTGATGGATGAGCATGACCTCGCTCAAGTTCTCGCCGACTCCCAATGATGTTAACGCGGTGTGGGACTCCGTTACCGTCGTAATTAGCTTGCTAAGGCCAGCTGCGCTCTTCGATGTCAGCGGCGTTATGCTGAACATCAAGTCCAAGTGCGACTGGATGTTCAGTCGCTTATTCTCGTACCTCTCTTCGAGAATCTTTAGCGACGGCGCGAGCGAAGGTGCAGTGAGCGGGAATGCGGAGATGAGCTGTGCCGGTGCTGCGCTAAGACAGCCTCTCAAATAATGCAAACGCTCGACATCGCCCAGCGTAGCGTTGTTAAGAATCAGTGATTTAAAGAGCTCGAAAAAGGATGGCCACTGCGTGTACTCACCCTCGAACTTTGGCAACTTTATATTTGGGAGGCGAGCGTGTTGAGTTTCTGATAAGCTGTCCGAGTGAGCAGTCGAGTGAGTTTCCGTCCTTGGAAACGAAGCGCGAAGCTTCGCTGCGGCTCGCGTAAAAGTTGAGAATGTTGGGCATGCCTCGCGGTAAACCGATTTTGTGAAATAGTCGTGATTCACGTGTATTTCCGGCCACTCTATTTGAAAATGTTTGTGCTCGGCAATAAACTCGACGTGAGCCTCGTCTATTTGCCGCTCAAGGACGGTGAGCTCCGCTTCCGTATATCCCTCGATGGTTTTCGGCAAGGTCTTGGTGGCGTCGAATGCGACCTCGACGCGTTCCATCTGAGTTGCCAATCTCACTGCAAGCTCGGCCGGAAACTGTGCTGGAGAGGACCCGCGAGTTGACGGTTTCGAGCTCAGCGTTGTTTCGTCACCGGGCACCGTCAAAGCCGGCGTCGTCGGACGCGACGTCTTCGGTGCGAGCGCGACTTTCTTCTCGCCTTCTTCCTCCATTTGGTTCGATGATGCACGATCTCCAAGAATATTTAAGTGAGAGCGATCGATGAGGCGTCAGATGAGAGTTGCACTTGAATTTGCGTGAGGAAATACCAGAGTTTTAATTTGAGCTGCACTGTGACTCGCAGAGTATGACAGCCACTACGCTGAGGAGAATGCCGAACGCTGCGCCAACGAGTATGCCGACCACTGTGTGAGAGAGCTTGATGAGCGCGACAATGATTGGCAGTGTATGCCAGTCACTGCACCGATGAGTCTGCCGAACGCTGTGCCGACGTGTATGCCGACCACTGTGTGAGAGAGCTTGATGAGTGCGACAATGATTGGCAGTGTATGCCAGTCACTGCGCGAGAGAGAGAGTGTTAGACGCGACCGTTGGCACGCAGAGCCACAGGTCTCCCCACGCGCGAATCGCATTATTTTCACGCGATGCCGACACCGAATTTCACGAAAATTCACACACTTTTTGGCCGGAGGGTTCCACAATCCGGCTCTAAGGACCAAATGTTCAGTTAATCACTGAGCGGGTTCGTGGATGGTGGAACAGGTGTTATAAATAAAGTTTCTCGAGGCCCAAAAATATGTGATGAATAATGCACTTATATTCACTTTGACAATACACGATGAGCAGCACGTAATGGCGGTGAGCGGTCACAACGAGATCGAGTTTCCCGGACGATTATATTAATCGCCGGTCAAGCACGATAAGCAGAACACAATGAGTTGAGCGAGTTATTGAGCAAGCTGTTGTTATTGAGCAGTGTTAGCGGGACTGCTGTCTGAGTTGGTCGATCAACCGCTCGGCAGCAGCACCGCCTGGGCACACCACCGATAACCGCATTTCAGAGTTCGCGCATGCGCTCGAACGTTCTCGAGTCTCTGACTCGCTTTCCGGTTTCTTCTCGGTTCTCGTTAACGGTCTCAACTGGTCGCACGCACTGGTCGCACGCACGGTCTCAACTGGTCGCACGCACGGTCTCAACTGGTCGCACGGACGGACTCAACTGGTCGTACGCACATCGGCAATAGTTTACTTTGCGGTCACCTCATCTTTTTTGGAAGTGTACAACGGTCAGCTCCGGGTAGCTCAAACGGTCAGCGCAAAGACATTACGTACGGGTTAAGTGAACGCGGGCTTATGTAAACACCAACGACATACTCACGGGCGGTTTACTAAGCAACACGTGGTGGCACGTGTGCTTCGGCATAATTGGCATATTATTGGCTAATTTTGTCACTCGGACTGTACAAGTGTTTTACGGACTACTCAGGATATTTATGTTTAACGGCTTACTCAATTAATTGATGTGTTTTATGAAGTTTTTGGTTAAAAATTAAAGTGTTTATTTCGAGTTATGTAATTCCTGCCTACGCCATTTATTTATTATATTTACAACACCTGATCCACTATCAACCATCCACGGCATTATTTCACATTTTGGTCCTTCGAGCCGGATAGTTGGATCACGGCAGGCGGAATTTGCATAAAACTTCATAAAACTCGGTGGGTTTGTGCTCAACCGGGAAGAATTTCATGGAAAGAAATCTCAGATAGTGGCTCGCAGTCACGCCTGGCGCGCGGCGGCAACTGTGCTTCGCCGCACGGGTACTACTGGTGGTTCACTCACCGACGAGAACACCGCTCTCATTCGGCATCGTTCGGTCTCTCTCACTCTCGGTGGCTTCGCTGCATTTGCTCACTCGCAACTGGACTGTGTTTCGGACTTTATTCTTCTCGTTTCGGAGGAAAGTTTTTTCAATTATTTTGGTTTTTTCACTGTCTCGCGAGTGTTGTTCCCGGTCTACTCAGACTCGCAATAATTTCGTGCGCGAATTTCTTGAACATTTTCGGACTTTGACCAGCTCATTTTGAGCAACGGGTTTTTCAATTAATTTGGTTTTTTTTCCACTGTCTCGCGAGTGTTGTTCCCGGTCTACTCAGACTCGCAATAATTTCGTGCGCGAATTTTGTGAACGTTTGTCGGACTTTGTTCTGCTCGTCACGAGGAACGGTTTTTCAATTATTTTGGTTTTTTTGGATTGGCATACGGACAGCTCAACATGGCAGACACCAATGGAGACGATTCTGCATCTCTCATGGGACAAGGTCAGCTCGCAGTTCCGGTGGACGTGATCAACAAGGTTGATGTGAAGAAAACAAGGGGAGGTTCACCAGCAAGGCTGGCACCAGAATTGAATCTGAAGGCTCGAACTCAGGTTGGCCGGATGCAACTCCTGAAGGAGTTTTCGGAACAACTACCCGCGGATCACACCGGTATATCCCTCGAGGAGCTGCGAGAGCTCGATAATCAAACGGAAGAGGTTCATCGACTTTTTCAATCGGAGCACTCGTATCTGGAGTCGGTGTGGCCAGCAGCTCACTTGTAGCATCTCAAGTGCTGGCGGGCATACTCATCATTTAAGATGGCTGCCGCACGACTCAGGAAAGATCTCATGCCCACACCCACGGAACGGACTGCTCATACAGATGATTTGCGCGAAGTTGCTCGCCTTCCGGGAATTAAGCTTCCATCGTTCTCCGGTGATTATGCTGCTTGGCCAGCGTTTGCAGACATGTTTACCAGTCTCATCCGGGAGCGAGCATCGATTACGGACGTTGAACGCCTACACTACTTGAGGGGTTGTTTGACAGGAACACCTGCACAACTGATCACAAGTTTTCCGCGCACGGGTGCGAAGCGAGCTTTGGAAAGAGTGGAATACACCAGCGGTGGTCAACCCAGTGCACCACCAAAACGGACGGCTCATTCGGCGGTCAGCTCAAAACAAGGACCAGCTCAACAATCAGGGTCAGCTCGCTCATCAACCAGCGCAACAAGGGAGGATACGCACTATGCCTGTGACTGTTGCAAAGGAGACCATTTCGTGGTAACATGCTCGCAGTTTAGAGCTCTTCATCCGAAGGCAAGACGGCAGTTCGCGATGGAAAAGCGTCTATGCTTTAACTGCCTTGGTCGTCACAGCGCACGGGACTGCCGGACCACCCAAGGATGCAAGGAGTGCAAAGAACGGCACCATACTATGCTCCATGGCTCCCGTGCTGTGCAGCAACGTGACGCACCTAAGGACAGCACAACGGTCGACACGCAATAGGTTGTTGGTGCAATCGTCCACACTGCGGTTCAGCTCAATTTGGTCAACTCAACATTGCTCGCCACGGCAGTTGCTCAGGTTATCTCTTCGATTGCAGCTCATACTGTTCGGATTCTGGTAGATCCCCAATCCTGGCAGATTACCCCGTCGACGTTCCTCAATGCCTATTGTTGGTATCGGAACAGCTCAGTTTGATTTGCGGTCATCTCATTCGGCGGAACTAGTCACGGTTCAAGCTCACATTTTAAAGACAGTTTCATCAATTCTTCCATCTTTTGAGGCATCCTACCAAAACTGGCCTCACTCCTCGAACGATAGACATTATCATTGGAGCTGATTATTATAGCCAAATCATCCGGCCTCGGATAATCAAAGGCGCAACCACTGCCAATAGCTCAGCTTTCAATGTTTGGCTGGCTCATTTTGGGTCCGGTTCAGGCAACGACATCCCCGATGCACGCCACTTACACTGCTTCAGTTCATCACGAGGAGGTTGCCTTGCAGAAGTTACTCACCAAATTTTGGGTTCAAGAGGAGCCCTCAGAACTCGTGACTAATGAACTCACGGCGGAAGAGGAGGAATGCGAGGCTCACTTTCGGCGCACTCATTCGAGAGACTCAACCGGTCGATACATCGTTCGTGTTCCGCTCAAGTCATCCATTGCACAACTTGGGGACTCATGGAGTACAGCTCACCGGTGTTTGCAGCAAGTGCTTCGGAAGTTTGCGAGGGACCAGGAATATGAAAACCTTTATAAGAAGTTTCTAGCTGAATACGAGAATCTGGGTCATATGGCTAAGGCCTCAACGACTAAGCATGTTGGTTATTATCTGCCGCATCATGGGATGCTCAGACCGGACAGCGCAACCACCAAGTTAAGGGTCGTATTCAATGGTTCAAGTAAAACCTCAACCGGTTATTCCGTGAATGATCTCATGCGCACGGGTGCGAAGCTGCAGCTCAACATACCAGACGTGCTCATCTGGATCCGAATGCATAAACACATTTTTGCTACGGACATCACAAAAATGTTCCGGCAAATTAAAGTCCATCGGGATGATTGGGAACTCCAGAAGATTCTGTGGGTAGACGACCAGCACAACCCAGTACCATATCATCTCACCACTGTCACTTATGGGACGAAGGCAGCACCCTTTCTTGCTGTCCGAACGCTTTTACAACTTGCGCAGGACGAGGGACATCGGTTTCCTTTGGCACTGCTTTCGCTCATGCTTGGCAGATACGTAGACGACATTTTTGGAGGTGCGGATTCAGTGGAACAGCTCATCGAGACTGCGCAACAGCTGATCCATTTGTGTGACGCGGGCGGATTCCCGCTAGCCAAGTGGCACTCAAATCAGCCGGATCTGCTCAAGGAAATCTCATCGGCGAGCATCTCAAACCAGAACGTACTCATGGACGATTGCGACACCACAGTTCTTGGAATACATTGGAATCCTCAGGAAGATCGGTTCAAGTTCCAATCAAAATTCTCAAAAATCTCTGGACTGCTCACAAAGGGACTCATTCTATCTGAGGTGGCTCAGATCTTTGATCCACTGGGGTTTATCTCACCGGTCACTGTTCGAGCGAAGATGCTTTTGCAAGAGCTGTGGCTACACAAACTCGGCTGGGACGATCCTTTACCGTCTCAGATCTCAACAAGGTGGCTTACGCTCAGAGAAGATCTCACAAACCTAGCTAGGATTTCAGTGCCACGATGGATTAACACATGGAGCAACTCAACCATCGTCATTCATGGTTTCTCTGACGCGTCTCAACTGGCTATGTCGGCGGTTATTTACATAACCGTAAACTCACCGTCCACCGGTGCCCGGGAAATTTTAGTGTGCTCCAAAACAAAGGTTGCACCTCTCAAAAGACTCACAATTCCACGGTTGGAACTCACAGCAGCGCTGCTACTCTCAACTCAACTCAAGTACGTTCGAGCCACCCTCAGATTGAACGTGGATGAAACTCATTTGTGGACGGACTCACAGGTTGCACTCATGTGGATCAAGTCTCCCGTCGCGATGGAAGGACTATGTCAGGAACAGAGTCACACAAATTCAGGAGCTCACATCGCAGGCTAAGTGGTAGCATGTTCCTGGCACTAGTAATCCGGCGGATTGTGCCTCGAGAGGCATTTCGACAGCTCAGCTCACCGAGCACTCATTGTGGTGGACGGGACCACCCTGGATCACTCAACCGGAAGACTCATGGCCAGCTCAGCCTGCTATGGCGGACGGACTCAGTGCAACTGAAGTGCGTCCTGGGATTTCATTATTAGTGGCAGCTCCCAAGGTAGAGTACCATTGGGATCTTATCCACAAGGTATCGTCTCTCACAAGGTTGTTTCGACTTACGGCTATCTGCCGCAACGTTCTACTCAAGCTTCGTGGTCAGCTCACCTCTCCACCAATGGACCTCTCAACAGGGGATATGAACACCGCAAAGCAGTTTTGGATCCGGGCTACTCAAGCTGCGTACTTTTCGGCAGAGCTCAAGGTGTTCGGCTCAGGTTCGGTAGCACCAGCCGGTCATCCGTTTTCTCGATTGATTGCTTTCGTCGACGGGCAGGGCATCATTCAAGTTGGTGGACGTCTCACACACTCGACGCTGAGTGAGGAAGGAAAGCATCCTGCAATTCTGCCTCGATACTCACGGTTGTCAAGTATGATTATCGAACATGCTCACTCACGAACGCTTCACGGTGGCACTCAGCTCACGTTGGCTTATATTCGGCAAGCCTGCTGGATTCTCGGAGGGAGAGCGCCGGTGAAATCTCATATATTTCGGTGTGTGGTGTGTGCTCGGCAAAGAGAGGTCCGCGCTCAGCAGCTGATGGAGCAACTACCTGTTTCTCGAGTAACACCCTCACGACCATTCCTGCATACAAGGGTGGATTACGCTGGACCGCTCACACTCAAAACTCGGAAAGGTCGGGGCGCAAAAACATACCAAGGTTGGATCTGTTTGTTCATCTGCTTCAGCACATCAGGAGTTCACCTGGAGGCTGTCAGTGACTACTCATCTGAAGGATTCATCGCAGCCTACCGACGGTTCACAGCGCGAAGAGGGATTGCTCACACAATATACTTGGACTGCGGTACGAATTTTGTAGGTGCCGACTAAACTCTACAGAGCATGTTTACGCAAGGCACAGAAGAACATCATTACATCAGAGCGGTCCTCTCACAGGACAGCAGCCAGTGGAGTTTTAACCCCCCTGCCGCTCCTCATATGGGTGGCAAGTGGGAGGCTGTTGTGAAGTCAACGAAATTCCATCTTACACGCACATTGGGTGAGTCTCTTCTCACATTCGAAGAGCTCACCACCCTACTTACGCAAATAGAGGCTATTCTCAATTCGAGACCCCTGGAACCGCTCACTGATGATCCTCAGGACGTGTCAGCTCTTACACCTGGACATTTTCTCATCGGCAGTGCTCTTACCACCTTACCAGAGTCTACGCTCCCAAGTCTGGAAACTTCGAAGCTGGCTCATTGGAAGCACATACAGCAACGCGTTCAAATGTTTTGGCGTCAATGGTCTGCTCACTATTTGCAACGGCAGCAGTCTATCTCAAAATGGCATCATGCATCTAACGAGGTTAAGGTTGGTTCGCTCGTGTTAATCACGGACGAGCGTTACCCTCCTTGTAAATGGCCTCTTGCGAGGGTGCTACAACTACACCCAGGGAAGGACGGACATGCCAGGGTGGCTACTCAAGACGCTCAAGACGGCAACAACCACGCTCACCCGACCACTCATCAAGCTCTCGTGTTTAAGGACCACTCCACCGGAAGACCAGGAGCATATTCATCAGCGACCTTCGCTGATGGCGGGCGGAAATGTTAGCGGGACTGCTGTCTGAGTTGGTCGATCAACCGCTCGGCAGCAGTACCGCCTGGGCACACCACCGATAACCGCATTTCAGAGTTCGCGCATGCGCTCGAACGTTCTCGAGTCTCTGACTCGCTTTCCGGTTTCTTCTCGGTTCTCGTTAACGGTCTCAACTGGTCGCACGCACTGGTCTCACGCACGGTCTCAACTGGTCGCACGCACGGTCTCAACTGGTCGCACGCACGGTCTCAACTGGTCGCACGGACGGACTCAACTGGTCGTACGCACATCGGCAATAGTTTACTTTGCGGTCTCCTCATCTTTTTCGGAAGTGTACAACGGTCAGCTCCGGGTAGCTCAAACGGTCAGCGCAAAGACATTACGTACGGGTTAAGTGAACGCGGGTTTATGTAAACACCAACGACATACTCACGGGCGGTTTACTAAGCAACACGTGGTGGCACGTGTGCTTCGGCATAATTGGCATATTATTGGCTAATTTTGTCACTCGGACTGTACAAGTGTTTTACGGACTACTCAGGATATTTATGTTTAACGGCTTACTCAATTAATTCTTGTGTTTTATGAAGTTTTTGGTTAAAAATTAAAGTGTTTATTTCGAGTGATGTAATTCCTGCCTACGCCATTTATTTATTATATTTACAACACCTGATCCACTATCAACCATCCACGGCATTATTTTACAAGCAGCGTTGATTACTCGTGAGCGGAACAATTAACTGAGCTAAACTTTGGTTGAGATGAAGCCGAGAGCTGTATACTAATGTAACGTATGCGCGGTTGAAATCGGAAGTGAAGCTAAAAGCCGGTAAACACGCGTGGTGACAGGAGCGCGAGTCAAATCGGCGACTCACGCGCTCGAGTTAAGCGAGCGTCGCGTTGTCGCTGCCCGCGAGGTGCTGCCGCTCCGTGAGCGCCCGCGGAGAGAGCCGTCGGCTGACGGATTCTCCAACAGTTACTGTTTTTTTTAAATTCAAGTCTCTTTTTTACCTGGTTGTGTTAAGGATGTTCGACAGTTTCACACTAGCCAAATCAGTGCTAAATTTTCGTAATTGTTTCATTCAAGTTTAATGCATTAAATAACTGTAATGGAGCATTAATTTGTATTGAAGCATGTACACTTAAGGTTGTTGTGGGGTCGTGGCTTGCGGGGTGAGGCGGCGGGGAAACTAGCGGGCGCGCGGTGTGCAGTGCGGTTGATGTGCGAGTGAGACAGCTGCGTATTCAGTTCCCAAGCGAAGACGATCAAGAATTTTTTTAAATTAATAATGAAATAACGGTACTGTCGATCGTCTTTCAAAGGTGCCAAACGTTAAAGCGATTATCGTTTAAACTACACATAGTTGTTTTATGTATATGGTAGCATTTGCTTAGCTGTTATAACGTAAATACGGCGAAACCGCCAGAACTCGCTATAACAATAGTGCAATAGGTTGTAAAATTTGCGATTTTTTCCCTCCTAAACGGTGCTGTTTACCGTTCTAAAATTTCACCAGACTATTTGCAAAGAAATAATGAACATTCGTGAAAATTTTCATGACAGTGGTAGCATTTTGACTTGGCCCCACAACAACCTTAACCGAGAGAAAAATAAATAGTGACGGATTTGCATAAATATTCACTGATTAACGTTACTTTCCGATGGGATATATTTTCGTTCATTTTTTTCCAAGAATAATCAATAATTTTTAGCCAATTTTAAATAATGTTGGCTCATTCTCTTTCTTAAAAGATGCTCTTCAAATTGACGGCTGGATATTTGATATTATTGATCGTTTAATAATTATAGCTATTTGTTTATGAAAGAGGTTTGATTTTTGATAAACAACAGGCTATAATTATGAAACGCTCAATATTATCAAATATCCAGTTGGTCAATTTGTAGAGCATCTTTTAAGAAAGAGAATGTGTCATCACTCATCAAAATTGGCTAAAAATTATAGATTATTCTTGGAGAAAACTGAACGAAAATGTATCCCATTGAAAAGTAACGTTAATTAGTTAATCTGTATGCAAATCCGGAACTATTAATCTTTCTCTGGGATAATCGTACATGCTTCGATTAAAGCTACAATCTACTATTTTTATTTAATGCATTAAACTCTAATGAAATAATTACAAAAATTCAGCACCGATTTGACTAGTGTGAAATAGTCGAACATCCTTAAAGGTATTATGGCCGAGAAAAATATTTCAAAATCAAATACAAAGTTCCGTCCCCATGACGAAAATGTACGTTACAATAAAAGTCCAAACCTTTTATAGTTTCCGCACAAGAATTGTTTAAAAAAATGTTTATTAAGGCAGAATCGACTCACAATTCATTCTGTAAAGTTTGAGATAATAAAAAGATAAAAACTGATAACGCTATGTTAAAGCGAAAACTATTCAAAACCAGCAAACTGTATTACTAATTTTGCTCGGCGGACCTCACTCTCTACGGAAGCCTGAGCGCTTAATCAGCATTGTGAATAATATTGCCTGTAATAATACGATGGCGGTGGGATTTTTTCACTTTTGAACATATTAGTTTTAATGAATTTCAAGCTTCACTCGATATTGTATCTTCATCTATTGTGGAGATCAGGTAATATGTATTTACATTTCGTTCACGGCTTTCAAAGTATAAGATGTAAAAAGCAATTATAACCGTTTTTCAGATTTTTTATAGAAACTTCTCTTGATAATCGCAGCGCTTATACTTTAAATAGAATAACGACTGAACCAATTTTATTTATCAACGCATCATTCATTGAAAATATTGAAAGTAATTCTTTGATAATATTGTACTCTTGACGTTGAAAAGTAATTTAATAGTAGTAATGTTTAATGAAGCGCGTAGTAATATTGTTTTATCAATTAAGCTACAAAAAACGTGGAGGGTGAAAAGCGTAAAATTGAGAATCGCATCGATGCATTCTTTTTCCTAACAGATAAACGGTAACATGTATTTTGTTTGGAGATCTAAAAATTAGGATGTAAAACTCCATACACTAGAAAAAGATCCAATACAGTATAAGACTAGAAAATTGTACATCCTGAAATAAAAATAATTACAATGTTACGGTAATAGTATAGGCGATGGGGGTGAGGGTGGGCGATGCGTAGCATCACGCTAATCGGAAGTGCGAGAACCCATGGTGTGTATTGTTTTCTGTTTACTGAGAGGGTCACACTTTTTCATAAAGCTGACACCTTTACATACAATAGAAAGTCTAGCCTATTGTAAATTTCAATAACTTCGACTACCTTATCGAGGGTTAAATTTCATACGTCAACATTTTCAGGGAGTCTTCTCGCGATGCAGTTCGGAAACGAAAAAAGATTCTTTTTATAAGCGCGGATTATACGGGGCGTTAAAAAAGCATATCGATCCTTAAAAACAACAACCTCCACGGTTCAACTTATGACTTTTTACAACCACAGCATTTTCTCCGAGTCCACGATAGAAACAATATGTATAATTTACAAACTGGTGCGGCAAAACGACGTAAGTCTTCACGGAGAGAAATGTTTGGTTGTGGCAACAACGTTTTCGATTCGCTGTACACAATATCTAAAAAATTAGTTGCCTCAACCATATCGAATAGTAACCTCAAATACTCACGATTAGCTCTCGATTGGATTAGTTAGGTTAACTAATTCAATCGTTGGGACTACCACTCGAATAGTTGGGACTACCATTCGAATCGTCGGTATTATCATTCGAATCGTCGGTATTACTATTCAAATCGTTGGTATTACCATTTGAATTGCTAAGGAAATAGAATAATCGATTGGTTGTGTCAACTCATTTCTTGGTTATGGCAACTAATATTTTTTTTCCGTGTTTCATACATCACAACTGCAGGATTCCACGATATTGCATGACTCTTTGTTTCAAGTTGGAAATTTGTATGTCTATATCTCAGTGGCAAAGGGTTCCACATGCATGGTGGTTTGAAGAGAAACGTCTTGTTATCGTTGATTGTGGGTATCGTAAAACGGGGGTTATCCTTGATTGTGGGTATAGCAATCTCCTCTGAGCCAAATCATTGGCAGATCTTTTGAATCCATGACGATTGAAAATACAATCCCATCGTCTTATTTATTCACTTCCTTTTCGCAGCATTACTTACAAGATTGTGTAAAATCTAACTGTTTATTTAGGTGTTAGATTTTTATTTAGGTTCTTTAGGCACTACACGTAGAACCCGAAGAACCCAAATAAAAATCTAACTGTTTATTTAGGTATATGGCCCAAGGAACCTACGGAAAAATCCCTAGCTGTCTGTTTACGACAATACGTGTAGTCAAATATAGTGTAATTCGGTGATTATTTATTAACAGGTATATCCATCATATGGGTCTATTTAGGTGTATGACCCAGAGAACGTAAAGAAAAATCCCTAGCTGTCTGCTTACGACAATACGTGCAGTCAAATATAGTGTAATTCGATGATTATTAACATTGTATGTCCATCATATGGGACCCAATACATACGTTTGAGGTTTTTCTTTTGAAAATCAGCATTCGTTGCGATAATGTTCTTACGTACAAACTAATATTAAGGGGCTCAATTTAAACAATTAATGAATCAAAACAATACATGAAATCCGATCGATATGATGGACGGCAAAATTACGACAATGATATTTTATTGATGTTTCTTGATCTTCAGCACTCAGATATTACGTTATTTTAGATTGAGTGATGCAGCACAGTGGGTTGTGTTAATGAAAATTACTCTCACAAATGAGCCACTCGTGCTCGGTTGCTCAAAACCGAATACATCACTCAAGTAGCCATCAGTCGATGCACGTTTTGAATTGACGGATGATACCTATTTCTCCAAAGATACAGTAGCTTACTTTTTTATTCTGTATAATCGAACAGTGTGTTACAATCTTGTAAGTAATGCTGTGAAAAGCAAGTGAATAAGACGATGGGATTTTATTTTCAATCGCCATGGATTCAAAAGATCTGCCAATGATTTGGCTCAGAGGAGATTGCTATACCCACAATCAAGGATGACCCCCGTTTTACGATACCCACAATCAACGATGACAAGACGTTTCTCTTCAAACCACCATGCATGTGTGTGCACGCCTTCGCTTGCGTAACACAAATTGATTTAGTTACCGAACTGCTTGATCGGTGGAACACGAGGAACTCGTGGCGAAGAGGGTTCAGATTGCTAAAAGAAGTGGATAGCACAACACGAGGCAGCTTGTGTAAAATAAAAACACTTTATTCACTGGTCAGTTGGTGATACGTAAGACGTGTAACGTCGTTGACGCTCTAGTCTCAACTGAATCTCGACCCCGCGGGTGTCCGAAAAGGTGAAATACTAATTGAACGGAAACCCACAGGGTCTTCGATTGTCTTACGCACCCGAAGTGGTGATCATGTGACGTCACTCGACGGTACCTAGCATGCTCTATTCGTGAGAACGTCTGTGGCGTGAACATTCCGCCCGCCTCGACTGGCAGGTCGAAGTTACGTAGTTCGGTATACAAGAAGTTGGCGGGTAACGCCGCCCGCCGTGATAGGCGCAGGTAATGGTACCGATAGTCGGAGATGTTACCGCCTCGTGAATAAGAGAGAGAAAAAAAAATTAAATTAACTTACGTCTAATATGTACAATATTTACAAGGAACCGCCCGCCGTGGAACATTGGCGGGTTCGCTTAGTTCTGGTCGTTATGTTCATGAGGTTTGTGTCTTTGTTGTGAGACCTTGTAGCACTGTAGCACTTTTCACTTTACATCAAGTACGCTTTTGAGCAATGATACGTACTAAGTTACGCTGGCTATCTGGTATGAGCCTCACTTCGCCGCGAAACCTAGGGTGCTCATGGTACCAGTATTGTCGAGTCTGGATTCACAGTCGTGAAAATCAGTCAAGTCCACTGATGTGGGAGTATCAGGAGAAGGAGTCAGCGTCACGTCAGGTTCAGTGGTGTCGACAGGGAGCAGGCAGAGTTGCGTTATCGGTCTTTTTAGCAGCGTTTTTGCTGTGCGTACTGTGACGACGCGTACACGTGAGTCTGATCCTGGATGCGTTTCGACGATTCTTCCGAGTATCCACTTCGATGGAGGTGCGAGATTGTTCCTGATGAGGACCAGGTTTCCGACGGCGATGTTCTCTTGCGTAGTTGTCCACTTCGTTCTTAACTGCAACGAGTGGAAGTATTCGGTGGACCAACGTTTCCAAAAGCTTTCGAGCATTTGCTGTACCAATTGCCATCTGGACAGACGATTTACGTTGAGTTCAAGTAATGACGGCTCTGGTGTGCTGATCAATGGAGTTCCTACGAGGAAATGTCCTGGTGTGAGCGCTGCGAACTCGCATGGATCTGTTAGGTTAGGTCCAATTGGTCGTGAGTTCAGACAAGCCTCCACCTGAGTAATGAGAGTGTTAAACTCCTCGTACGTGAGCGTGTTGGTACCAAGAGCTCGTTTCAAATGATGCTTTGCGCACTTGACGCCAGCTTCCCATAATCCCCCAAAGTGCGGAGCACCGGGAGGGATGAAGTGCCAATTGGTATTGTCAGATGCAATAAGGTTTCCAAGGTTCGGGTCGTTTACGGCTTGCTTAAATGCTGTTTGAAGTTCCTTTTCGGCGCCTTGGAAGGTGGTCCCGTTGTCGCTGTATATATCAGATGGTAACCCGCGGCGTGCTATAAAGCGGCGATATGCAGCGAGAAACGCGTCTGATGAATAATCCGAGACTATCTCGAGGTGGATGGCTCTTGTAGATGTGCACACGAAGAGGGCTAGGTATGCCTTGTGTGACTTGCATCCACGGCCTTTGCTGGTTCGAATGAGAAATGGTCCGGCGTAATCGAGGCCGACGTGCTTGAATGCACGATGCTGTGTGCTTCGCGCGGCTGGTAAGTTACCCATTATTTGAGTTGGTACCTTGGCGCGTTCTCGTACGCATCGGACACATTTGTTTATGATGTTTCGTACGAACGGTCTGTGACCGATGATCCAGAACCTTTGCCGAAGGATGCTGATTGTGAGTTGCGGACCTCCGTGAAGGCACCGTAGGTGCGCGTCTTCCACGATAAGTGTGCTCACCCGATGCTTCGGCAAAATTGCAGGGTGTTTTTCTTCGAATGTTAAATTGGAGCGTTCCAGGCGACCACCTTCGCATCCAGGAATGGAGTGAGATTTCGTAAAGGTGAGGCTCGAGGGAGAGGTTTCTTGTGCTTGATCGCCTGAATCTCGTTGTTGAATCGTTGATGCTGGATATCGTTGATCCAGAATATTTGTGCAATGCGGACTTCATCGCCGGAGAGACGCAGTTCAACCGCGTTGTTACGTCGTTGACACCGTCCGATGAATCGCATGCAATATGCCGTTACGCGCAGTAGTTTCTTCCAAGTTGAAATCTCCGTGTAGAGTTCCCAATGCAGAATTGTATCTACTGCAACGTGAGTTTTGACTGGCACCAAAAATGATTTGACGAGCTCAGATTTTGGCGTCGTTGGAGGAATCTGTGGCCATTTAGCTTCAGACGACCTCAGCCACGATGGGCCCTTCAACCACAATGGGTGTGTACACAACTCTGTTGCGGTTAGACCGCGTGATGCACAATCTGCTGGATTCTGTGCCGTTGGTACATGTCTCCACGAGACGTCCGGAAGACGATGTTGGATCGTGGCAACCCTGTTGGCAACAAAAGTTGGCCATGTTGACGGATGTTGCTTAAGCCATGCGAGGACGACGCTTGAGTCGGTCCAAGCGTATGTTGTGCACTGCTTTAGTTGCATCGCACCTTTAGCAAACTCGATGAGTTTTGCGAGAAGGGCAGCTACGCATAGTTCTAATCTGGGCACGCTAACCGTTTTGATCGGAGCGACCTTCGATTTTCCCGTTAGTAGGCTGACCTTGATCTCGCCTGCTGAGGTGGCTGTGCGGAGATATATTACGGCCGCGTAAGCTCTACTTGAAGCATCCGCGAAGCCATGTATTTCGCATTCAACATCTTGTGAAGTGAGATGATTCCATCGAGGAATGGAGATGGCTTCCAACTCTGGGAGTCGTCTGCAGGAATCGTTCCATCGTTCGTTAAAGTTTGCAGGAAGTTCTTCGTCCCATCCGAGCTTTGCAATCCAAAGTTCTTGCATTAGGATTTTAGCGGAGATGATCACCGGGGATAGCCAACCTAACGGATCAAATAGTTGCGCAGTAATGGACAATACCGTTCGTTTCGTATTGGTCGTACGCTTCGGTGTGGTAACGTTGAAACAGAAGGAGTCCGAGTTTGGTACCCATCTAATTCCGAGTATTTTGATTGACTCAGTAGAGTCGAATGTTCTCGGCTTTGTTTTCTCTTGATCGTCTTCCGGAATGTCCGCCAGGAGAGACGCGTGACTAGACATCCATTTTCGCAATGTGAGACCTCCGCGCTCCAATAATGTTTCGAGCTTCTGTCGCAACGCGTTTGCAGTTGCTTCATCGTTAGCTCCGAATAATACGTCGTCAACGTAGAAATTCTGACGAACGATTTGCGCGGCGATGGGGAAGTTCTTCTCTTCATCGTCGGCGAGTTGCTTGAGAACCCGCATCGCGAGATAAGGAGCTGACGCGGTACCGTAGGTTACCGTAGCAAGTTTGTACGGCACTATTGGAGACTGTGGAGTAGGTCGCCAAAGGATTTGTTGGTAACGTGTATCTTCCGGATCGACCAAGATTTGTCGATACATCTTCTGTATGTCAGCAGTCAGGGCGAATTGATGCTGGCGCCAACGGAGTATCGTAGTGGGCAAGTCTGATTGTAGCTTTGGTCCCACCATGAGATGGTCATTTAATGAGGTACCATTTGTCGTCTTGCTTGACGCGTTGAAGACTACTCTGAGTTTTGTTGTACTGCTGTCCTTGAATACCGGATGATGGGGTAGGTACAAAGCAGGGTTTGAGTCAGGAGCGTCGAACGTCGTTGGCGTCATGTGTTTGAGGAGGATATACTCTGTCATAAAGTCGGAATAAGGTTCGAGAATGTCAGGGTTGCGTATGAATTTACGTTGTAGTTTGTCGAGCCAGTTTTCCGCGATTTGGCGTGAGAATCCGATATCGATCGGCCTTTGGCTCTTAAACGGAAGTTTTACGCAATACCTGCCTCCTGGTACTCGTTTGTGTGTCGCGGCGAAGTGAGCTTCACACGCGGCTTCCTCCTCATTGAGCGGATGGCTTGATGGAACTTCTTCGAGCTCCCAAAAGCGTCGTAGCTCGTTGAGGAGGTTCGAATTATCGCAGGCAAGATTTGCCGTTAACATTGTGATTTGATTTGAGGTACCACTAGTTGTTGGTCCTGAGAGGATCCAACCAAATATGGTTTTCTGAGCTATAGGTGACCCGATGGGTCCCCTTTTCAATCCTTCGCGTAGGATAGTTGCGTACACGTCGGCTCCTAGAATCAACTGGATTGGCTGACCGCTGCTGGGATCAGGATCTGCCATTTCGAGGCCTTCTACGTGTCTCCACGGCGCTTGACATAATGTTTGCTGAGGCACATAGGAGGTTAATTTTTGGAACACGATCGCGGAGCATTGGACCGATTCGTTGGTACCAATGCATGACTTTAGCGTTAAGGATACGATTGTTCGGCCGGTGCCGGCATCGGTGCCGCCAATTCCGGATATTGGAGCATGTACTTTGGTACGGGAGGCTCTCAATGTCTGCGCTATCGTTTCTGTAACGAATGACGATTGAGACCCCTGATCCAGCAGCGCTCTTACTTTCATTTGACGACCTTTATCCGACGAAACCAATACCCAAGCAGTCGCAAGCATCACTGTCGTAGGAGATATTTTTGATTTAGCAGCGTGAAGCGCTTCGGCTGCTGCCGTAACATGCTGACTCGTACTCTGATGCACAGGAGTACTTGTACTTGTTGCTGTTATAGGTGAAGGTGTACTAACCGGAGCGGTTTTCGCAATGGTACCACCGCCCGGAGCGAAAGCCAGTTTCTCCCCTTTTCCCTTTGCATTAGAATTGTGCAGCATCGTATGGTGTCGCTTCTTGCAGTGGGAGCATGAGTACTTACTTCGGCATTGGTTTGTCGGGTGCCCTGTGTACAAACAGTTTTGGCATAACTTCTGTTTTTGAACGTGTTTAAGACGTTCTTCGACGGATTTTGCTTTGAATACCTCGCATAAACGCAGAGGATGATCTTCCTCACATTCGCATGACTTTGGTACCGAGGAGACGTGTGATCTGACGGAATTATCGTTGTCTTTTGATTTGTTTACGTTCTTTCTTGACGACGATGTTGGAGCTATTGCTTCTAAAGCTCGTACTCGGTACTCTAAAAATTTGTGAATTTCATTATAAGTAGGATATGTATTGGTTTCACCGATTCTCATCTCCCATTCTCTTCGAGAGACTGGATCGAGTTTACGCACGGTCATGAATGTGAGTAGATCATCCCATTGGTCTACCGGTCGACCAAGATTATCTAACGAGCCGACGGCTTCATGGCTTTGATCGCGCAATCGTTTGAGATCTTTTATACTTTCGGTCGTTATTGTATTAACATCGAAGAGCTTTGTGAGATATGCATTTATAATATGACGTAAGTTTTCATATCGCTCTTTCAATGTATCCCAAGCTAGCTGAAAATTCGCATCCGTTACTGGTACCGACTTCAAGAGAGAACTCGCCTCGCCTGTTACACTAGTTTTCAAATAGTGCAATCTCTGCACATTTGGAATTGACTCATTATTTATTACAAGTGATTGAAATAAATCTCTGAAGGAGATCCAATCATTGTAATTTCCTGAAAACGTTGGCATATTGATTTTAGGAAGAGGCGTGAAGCTTGTGTGAGTTCCGTCGTGAAGCAGGCTGTGACCAGCCGCTGTTGAATTCGCGTTAACGGCTGTAATTCGCGGGTTAAGAACATCTACAATATAATCGCTAACCTCGTAATACGTTGTTTCGACTTTGCTGATCTGATCTTCAGTGAAGTAGGGCAGACTCTTCTTTTGGTCTGCCGTAGATGCTCGTCGGATTGCGGTGTGAATGTCTTGACATTTCGTCCACATGATGTTGAGGTTGGTGAGACGAGTGTTGAGCGTTGACGTTGTGAACTTGCCCTTTCCCATCTTTTTCAAGTTCATGAGCAAGCTCGCCATCTGCCTCTGCTGCTCGCTGAGATCTTCAATAAGCGTGTTGATTTCCGCCATGTTGGTTTGAGCACGGTTCCGACTGCGTGGATACCGTGATGTAAATCGTCGTTAATGTACGATTTTACGAGGTCCCGACTGCGTGGGTACCAAGTTTGATGATTATTGACAATTATTTCTTGTTATTCGATGCTTGTGTGATCGAATAATAATTGTCCTGTTGTTGTGTTCGAAAAAACACAACTTTTTTAATTAATTCGATGATTTTTTATTTATTTTATAATCGAATAAATGTGTTCGAAAAAATCACGAATATGCGTTAATTTATTCGATACTTATTTTAATCGAATAATTGTGTTCGAAAAAACACGAATCTGCGTTAATTTATTCGATAATTATTGTAATTGAATAATTGTGTTCGAAAGAACACGTATTTGCATGAATTTATTCGATAATTATTTTACTCGAATAATTGTGTTCGAAAAAACACGAATATTGTTTAAGTTATTCGATTATTATTTTGACCGAATGCTATTGTCGAAGGTTAATTATCGCAATGATTTTATTGATGATAATTAGATCGACACGATGTGAACGGATTTTAGTTTATCAAAATCATGTCGAGTTTACGATTTATTCGATGCTTAGTCGATCGAGTAAGAGTGTCACGTAAACACGAATTAATTTGTACACGATTGCTGAAAATAATCGTCGAGCTTCCTTGAGGCACGTGATCGAGAGCGTATATCTCGCGATGCTACGGCTCTATTTTGACTCGCGATTTCTTCAAACTGTATTGATCGTGTAAGGATTTTTAATTAATGGAATTTTCACCTTAAATTTTCAATTATTATTTCACTGGTATATCGGTTGAACACGCGTTCGAAATTACGTACAAGAATTGTCGCGTCCGATTTTTCTTGACCCTCGATTTGCACTATCCCGTTCACCGTGAAAAATATGAAAATCATTCGTGTATATCCCGATGAATATTTCGCGAGCACTCGAAGAAGTAACTCACTTGTAAACACATTCGAAGAAGCTATTGTTCGAACGCGCGGCCCGGCACTGCTGTGACGCGTTCAAAGGGGGAAGGTCGCGCGACACTCGAATCCGTAGGATCTTGCTTGAGCGCGCGTGGTGCGAGGCCCGCTACCTTGAGTACACATGAACCGAGTTCTCCCTCGTAGAGGACATATAATCGATGAAATCGATTATGATGATAATCTTTGACTCCGTTTTCCTGAATACTTGCGTGATATGGAACTTGTTGAGCCCGCTGGTACCACGTTTTTCGATGCACGAATGTCAATGTTAATTTTTTACACAATATCACACACTCAATGTTGCACTTTTTCGCGAGTTTCTTTTGAGCAATCCGGCTCGAAGGACCAAAAAATGTGCACGCCTTCGCTTGCGTAACACAAATTGATTTAGTTACCGAACTGCTTGATCGGTGGAACACGAGGAACTCGTGGCGAAGAGGGTTCAGATTGCTAAAAGAAGTGGATAGCACAACACGAGGCAGCTTGTGTAAAATAAAAACACTTTATTCACTGGTCAGTTGGTGATACGTAAGACGTGTAACGTCGTTGACGCTCTAGTCTCAACTGAATCTCGACCCCGCGGGTGTCCGAAAAGGTGAAATACTAATTGAACGGAAACCCACAGGGTCTTCGATTGTCTTACGCACCCGAAGTGGTGATCATGTGACGTCACTCGACGGTACCTAGCATGCTCTATTCGTGAGAACGTCTGTGGCGTGAACAATGTGGAACCCTTTGCCACTGAGATATAGACATACAAATTTCCAACTTGAAACAAAGAGTCATGCAATATCGTGGAATCCTGCAGTTGTGATGTATTAAACACGGAAAAAAAAAAATTAGTTGCCATAACCAAGAAATGAGTTGACACAACCAATCGATTATTCTATTTCCCTAGCAATTCAAATGGTAATACCAACGATTTGAATAGTAATACCGACGATTCGAATGATAATACCGACGATTCGAATGGTAGTCCCAACTATTCGAGTGGTAGTCCCAACGATTGAATTAGTTAACCCAACTAATCCAATCGAGAGCTAATCGTGAGTATTTGAGGTTACTATTCGATATGGTTGAGGCAACTCATTTTTTAGATATTGTGTACAGCGAATCGAAAACGTTGTTGCCACAACCAAACATTTCTCTCCGTGAAGACTTACGTCGTTTTGCCGCACCAGTTTGTAAATTATACACATTGTTTCTATCGTGGACTCGGAGAAAATGCTGCGGTTGTAAAAAGTCATAAGTTGAACCGTGGAGATTGTTGTTTTTAACGATCGACATGCTTTTTTAACGCCCCGTACAATCCGCGCTTATAAAAAGAATCTTTTTTCGTTTCCGAACTGCATCGCGAGAAGACTCCCTGAAAATGTCGACGTATGAAATTTAACCCTCGATAAGGTAGTCGAAGTTATTGAGATTTACAACAGGCTAGACTTTCTGTTGTATGTAAAGGTGTCAGCTTTATGAAAAAGGGTGACCCTCTCAGTAAACAGAAAACAATACACACCATGGGTTCTCGCACTTCCGATTAGCGTGACGCTACGCATCGCCCCCACCCCACCGCCTATGCTATTACCGTAACATTGTAATTATTTTTATTTCAGGATGTACAATTTTCTAGCCCTATATTGTATTGGATCTTTTTCTAGTGTATGGAGTTTTACATCCTAATTTTTAGATCTCCGAACAAAATACATGTTATCGTTTATCTGTTATGAAAAAGAATGCATCGATGCGATTCTCAATTTTACGCTTTTCACCCTCCACGTTTTTTTAGCTTAATTGATAAAACAATATTACTACGCGCTTAATTAAACATTACTACTATTAAATTACTTTTCAACGTCAAGAATACAATATTATCAAAGAATTACTTTCAATATTTTCAATGAATGATGCGTTGATAAATAAAATTGGTTCAGTCGTTATTCTATTTAAAGTATAAGCGCTGCGATTATCAAGCGAAGTTTCTATAAAAAATCTGAAAAACGGTTATAATTGCTTTTTACATCTTATACTTTGAAAGCCGTGAACGAAATGTAAATACATATTACCTGATCTCCGCAATAGATGAAGATACAATATCGAGTGAAGCTTGAAATTCATTAAAATTAATGTGTTCAAAAGTGAAAAAATCCCACCGCCATCGTATTATTACAGGCAATATTATTCCCAATGCTGATTAAGCGCTCAGGCTTCCGTAGAGAGTGAGTTGCGCCGAGAAAAATTAGTAATACATTTTGCTGGTTTTGAATAGTTTTCGCTTTAACATAGCGTTATCAGTTTTTATCTTTATATTATGATTCTGCCACAATAAACATTTTTTTAAACAATTCTTGTGCGGAAACTATAAAAGGTTTGGACTTTTATTGTAACGTACATTTTCGTCATGGGGACGGAACTTTGTATTTGATTTTGAAATATTTTTCTCAGCCATAATACCTTTAAGGATGTTCGACTATTTCACACTAGTCAAATCAGTGCTGAATTTTTGTAATTGTTTCATTACAGTTTAGTGCATTAAATAAAAATAGTAGATAGTAGTTTTAATTGGAGCATGTACGGTTAACCCAGAGAAAGATTAATAGTTCCCGATTTGCATACAGATTAACTAATTAACGTTACTTTTCAATGGGATACATTTTCGTTCAGTTTTCTCCAAGAATAATCTATAATTTTTAGCCAATTTTGATGCGTGATGACTCATTCTCTTTCTTAAAAGATGCTCTACAAATTGACCAACTGGATATTTGATAATATTGAGCGTTTCATAATTATAGCCTGTTGTTTATCAAAAATCAAACTACTTTCATAAACAAATAGCTATAATTATTAAACGATCAATAATATCAAATATCCAGCCGTCAATTTGAAGAGCATCTTTTAAGAAAGAGAATGAGCCAACATTATTTAAAATTAGCTAAAAATTATTGATTATTCTTGGAAAAAAATGAACGAAAATATATCCCATCGGAAAGTAACGTTAATCAGTGAATATTTATGCAAATCCGTCACTATTTATTTTTTTCTCGATAAAGGTTGTTGTGGGGCCAAGTCAAAATGCTACCACTGTCATGAACATTTTCACGAATGTTCATTATTCCTTTGCAAATAGTCTGGTGAAATTTTAGAACGGTAAACAGCACCGTTTAGGAGGGAAAAAATCGCAAATTTTACAACCTATTGCACTATTGTTATAGCGAGTTCTGGCGATTTCGCCGTATTTACGTTATAACAGCTAAGAAAATGCTACCATATACATAAAACAACTATGTGTAGTTTAAACGATAATCGCTTTAACGTTTGGCACCTTTGAAAGACGATCGACATTACCGTTATTTCATTGTTAATTTTAAAAAATTCTTGATCGTCTTCGCTTGGGAACTGAATACGCAGCTGTCTCACTCGCACATCAACCGCACTGCACACCGCGCGCCCGCTAGTTTCCCCGCCGCCTCACCCCGCAAGCCCCGACCCCACAACAACCTTAAGTGTACTGTAGTGTAAATTTCCCCAAAAATGCCAAACGCACTACAAAGCTAAAGTCCCGAGCTTTTCCCTTTATTTGTACCCAGGGCGCCAGGCGCGAAAAATATTACGCGCCGGGAAAAACTCACGATGTTCAGGGACCAAGCTACTTTGCCTGACTAGCCGCAGCCGTCAAGAAATGTAGAGTGGCGGGATTCTGATAGCTCTTCTCGTGCAGAAAATAAAACAACCATTAGTCAATCTTTTCGAGGGAGTTCCAAAATAATAAAAGATATTCTTTATTTTAATTTAACAAATTAAGAGGGAGAAAGTAAATAATTCTCCCACGACTTTATCAATAGGCCTCGATGACCTTTGTGAGGTACCGCACGGCGCGGCTCTCAACACTCGCACAGACACGCTATACACCATGCAACACACACGAGCGAGAGAGAGGGAATTATATTCAGTGAAACCAAAAAATAAAGATCTGAATCCTTTCAGGATGGCTCCTTGGATCCACCTGACTTTTCGAATGAACAATAAAATAAAGAACCCCAAGTATCCTCCCTACAAACGAGGGAATAACGAGGGAAATTTTATTCTATAAATGATATTCTACACGAGGGAAAATAGATCGCGCGCTTCTCTCTCACACTCACTAAGCGACGCGTTCCCGGTTCTCTCTCTCTCTCTCTCACACACACACTTAACGCGCAGCAGGAACGGTTATCACTCTCGATTACCAAATTTACACGATTTCCGCGGCACGCACACTCTCCCCGTAAAAAGGCAGCTACTCGATCCACTGCTTACAAAGAAAGGTTTTACGCGAAACACCCTCACACAGAACAGCACGATCGTTCCCGCGCACAAAAATATTCCCGAAACAAGAGGGAAAGTAACAAAAAGAAATCGAAGATGGCTAGTCCCGAGGAACACTCTCGACAGTAATAATCCTTTATAATTAATTTAACACATTCGCGAGAACAACGACTTCGCCGTAGAGTCACGCGGGACTCAAACAATACTAATTTTCCGAACAAAATAGCTCGCGGGCTCGACCACGCGCGAAGTATCGTCGTCACAGGTATTCATTCCTATAGAGATATCTAAGAGACGGGGCTTACCTCGATAATAATTGTTCCCAATAATATCCTCGGTCACCAGCTCCTCTCGCTACAACGGTTCCCTCGGAACAGCCCCGAGAAGCGTCGCTCACGGAAGCACGAGACTTCTCATCCCTACTCTAATTAATTCGCCAGCGAAAAATCAGGCGGCCAACTCTAACTTTTCGCGATCTTTTGGAAACGCTAAACGGTTGGCGCCTCTGACGCGCGAAGTCCAAATTAGGAAGCGCAGCGCAACGCAATCGACGGCGGTTTTCATAGGTGTTCTTGCATCCCTCGTGCACGGCGACTTCCTCGATGTTTCAGGGAGTGGGTGACGTCTCGTAAGCAACTCTATCTCGCTGCTCGGAGGGAATATGGCGTAGAAAATTCGAAGAGTATACGTCGATGTTCCCTCGTCTCTCGTACATGATTAAAAAAAATAAAAATAAGCGGAAATTAATGATAATATTCGTTGTTCTTATGAGGCCCTACGGATCTGTCGGGAGTCTTTGTATCGCGAGGAGCTTGCATCGATCATTAAAATTTTACCACGTTACAAGTCTCCCCCCCTTAAAAATCGACCGCCCCGGTCGAGCAAGCCTCCGTCTCTCAAGAAAAAAAAACCCGACAACGACGACACCTCCACGCGCAGATCCGAGGGCCAAAAGAAACAAAAATAAATATAATTTTCAATATGGCAGGACATACCATTTACCTTCCTTTTTTTTCCCATATTCCCATTCCTCAGATCGGCTTCTCAGCCCTATGAAATTTGTGCAATGACTAGCATTCAATTCCTCCACCATTCCCGGACAACATGTATGAAATAACGCAAAAGCAATTTTCTCCTTTCTTTTCCTTGTTTTATTTTTTTTTCTGGTTTTAGACGGAGCAGGTTCTCGTCAAAGCTCAGAGCCGTGTATCGTGGGGTGTTGTACATCGTACATAAATAAAAAGATAAAGTTTTTTTTTTCCGATGGTCCCTTTCCACCGACGTTCCACTGACCGACATATGGGGAGGGAAGTAGTCATAAAAAAAATAAAAACGTAATTGCCGCAAGAGCCCCTCTTACGGGTGAATGAAATAAATAAAGATAGTATTCGCTTTAAAGAAAATGAAAAAAATAAGAGGGAACGAAAAACTCTTAGTGGGACTTACATATCGCCCGTATATAAAAAAAACAACTTATGGATCTATGCCAGAGAGGGAGCTATCAGGATCAGGCTTGTTGGGTTCTAGGACTAAATCACCCTTGACATAATCTCCCCGGACAAAATCTCCCGGACAAAATCCCCCCGGACGAAATCTCCCCCGGACAAAATTCCCACCGGTCAAAATCTCCCCGGACAAAATCTCCCTCGAAAAAAAAATGATTATAAAAATAATTTCCCCGGACTTTATGCGTTTTTGCAACTTTATGAAACAGTGTGCGTAAAATAAAAAAATTATTTTTTACTTTTCTTTACCACGTTTTTCAAAAAAACGTTGTACGGCACATATAAAACAGATTCGACGGGTAACAAAAGAAGAATTTCAATGCGAATCGCGGACGCTATTAATGATGAAGATAATGCTCCAGCTTCCAAAAAAGTGAAAACTACCATAACAGTTACAAAAAAAGAAATAGTTCGTGAAATGTAACTCAGAAATTCAAATCAGAAATTCAGTATTATTGAGCGCATTTTCTCTGTGATGTTGTATGCAATAATTAATAATTATATTACCAAATAAAGTAATTATAATTATAAACAAAGTTTACTCACAATTAAACACGTTCTGTCTTTTTTGCGAATGCATAATAAATCTATTTCCGTCTTCAGTGGTGGGGCTTCGCCCCCCCAAACCCCCACCGGGGCTTCGCCCCTGGACCCCAGCAGGGGCTTCACCCCTGGACCCCAGCAGGGGCTTCACCCCTGGACCCCAGCAGGGGCTTTACCCCTGGACCCCAGCAGGGGCTTCACCCCTGCACCCCACCGGGGCTTCGCCCCTGGACCCCCGCGTTGTATTCCCCTAAACACAATGCGAATTTTACGCACGTCATGCTAAAAAATATCGTATGCGACTCGGGCATACGTTTTACCCTCTCGCGTGATCGCGTTGCACTCGACGACCACTGCTCGTGTGTAAAATCGCATTTTACGCCCTTGTTGCATAATATACTATTTTTCGAGGGAGATTTTGTCCGGGGAGATTTTGACCGAGGGGAATTTTGTCCGGGGGGATTTTGTCCGGGGAGATTATGTCCAGGGAGATTTTGTCCGGACACCGGCTTGTTGCCTTCTGCGGCGCAAGTCGCGGTCGCGGCACCCCGCCTCACTCCGCCAAAATGGGCCGCATTCAGGGCAGGTGCGGACAGTGAAGGGCCTCCGTTCACAATTCCGGCAAAACTGGATTTTGGACCTCGGCTCTGGGCATTCCGGGTACCGATGTCCTTGTTGGTGGCAGTTATGACAGCAGTTTGCCATGCATGGCGCTGGTCTCGGCAGATCCTTTGGCCATGGAGGCAGGAACTTTACCACGGGCTGCGGGACTGGCTTCGGCTGGGGCTGTAGGTCGACCCCGGCCTCTTTCAGACTTGCCTCCAGCTCCGATCCGGATGGTTCGCCTTCCAAAGTCGGTGTCGACGCCTCCACCTCCTCTGCCCG
This sequence comes from Ephialtes manifestator, assembly GCA_963970395.1. Lineage (NCBI taxonomy): Eukaryota > Metazoa > Arthropoda > Insecta > Hymenoptera > Ichneumonidae > Ephialtes > Ephialtes manifestator. Next base: position 12,247,552 of record OZ019973.1, read on the forward strand.
TTCCTCTGGCTCCGATTCCAGTGGTCGGATGTAGGGAGGCAGAGTTTCCCAAGATTTTCCTTCCATCAGATGTTTGGCTGCGATTTTGAGGTGGCAGCACTGTTGCAACGCCTTGGAAAAGCCTGGGGTCTGACGCTTCGAGTGAGGGAGTGTAAGCTGGATAAACTCCGCAGCCAGTTCGTCGACATCCCTGTTGTGCCGCTTCTTGGTCGCCTCCCTCAGGCTCGCCCACCCTCTTTCTACGGCTCCTTCCATTGCTGCGGGAGTCAGTTGATTAGCCATCGTTCTGTAAATCATTAGTGTCAAACGACCGATATGGTCTTAGATCTTTTATCGCAACCTTTTTGATGATATTCTCGCAACCGTCAGTCAGCTCGTATACCACGGGTGATAATATTCGCGAAATGGTAAACGGACCTTGGAATTTCTGCGCTAACTTAGCTGCAACATATTGAGACGCATTCGATAAGATTCGTTGACGCTTGAGAACGCGATCTCCTACTTTAAACGGGGCGGGATTACGATTTTTGTTAAATTGCGTCGCCTGACGCCTATACGCCTCTTCCAAATCGTGTTGGACCTTCTCACGCAAAATTTCGAGTTGCCGCATCTTCTCCGACCATTGTTCACGATTTCTCGGAACTACCTCCTTTTCACCCTCTATTCTCTTGAAAAATCGGTGAGGTTTAGGCACTCGGCCGAAATTAAGAAAAGCGGGACTGGTGGCGATAGCCGAATGGTGCGCCGTGTTATAAGCGAAGCGGAATTCAGGAAGATGCAAATCCCACGACCTATGATCTCCTTCTAAGTATGAAATAATCATAGTCTTGAGGACACGATTGACTCGTTCTACGGGATTGGCCTGAGGATGGTATGGCGGAGTTGTGGTGTGATAAATCCCCAACTCGGCCGCCATCTCCTTCAGACATTTATTAACAAACTCCGTACCGTTATCTGTTAAAATAACTTCCGGAGTGCCCCAACGAGAGATGATCAACTCTTCCATCGACTCGCGTATCTTCTTCCCCGCCGCTTTCTTCAAAGGTACACACTCTATCCATTTCGTGAAGAGATCTTGCATCACTAACACATAAGCAGCACCAGAGCGACTAGGTGGAAATGGACCCATGATGTCAGCTGCCACTACAGCCCACGGCTCTTCAATAACACGCCGACCCATCAATCCCAGAGGGAGTCCTGTGTGAGGCTTCGACTTTTGGCATATATCACAATTTTGTACGTAGCGTGAAACATCCATGTACATTTTTGGCCAGTAATATGATAGAACGACTCGTTGGAAAGTCTTGTCGATCCCAAGATGGCCTGCTTGAGGTACATCGTGGCACTCTTCTAGAACTACTTTTCTGGCAGGGATTGGGACCACCAACTTCCATTCTTCGTCGGCGTTGATTCCTCCTTGACGTGTAAACTTGCGGCGTAAAAATAGTCTTTCTTCGCAAATCTTCCAATCAGGGAATTTCTCTGGACGGTCTCGAACTTCTGTCCATCTCGTCTCGTACCAGGCATCTCCCACTGCGGGAGTTTCTCCAAATTCAGCCGGTTTGTCAGACATTATCAAAGACACTTGAGGGATTGGTGTCGACTCTTGAACCAGTTGGCTCAGCGGGATACTCTCGTGCATGCGCGATAAGGCATCTGGTAGATGATTTAATGCTCCCTTACGATGTAAAATATCGAAGTCGTAGTGTGTGAGCATCCAGATCCATCTTGCGATGCGTCCCTTAGGCTCTTTTTGGGTAAAAAGCCACCTCAAACTTTCGTGATCTGTTATCACCGTGAAGCGATAGCCGTTGAGGTAGGGTTTGAACTTCTCCACTGACCACAATATTGCCAAGCACTCCAATTCCCTTACGTCATAGTTTCGTTCTGCATCAGAAAGAGCGCGACTTGCATAGGCAATCGGATGCTCTGCTCCCTCAGGCTCTTGAGTTAGTACTGCTCCTAATCCCGTAAGATTTGCGTCAGTGTGGAGTGTGAACTTCTTGTTGAAGTCGGGCCTTGCCAAGACCGGTGCCTCGACTAAACGTTTCTTTAGTTGTTCGAAGGCGTTTTGCTGCTCCTCACCCCATACCCATGCTTGACTCTTCTTGGTGAGGCGAGTGATTGGTTCTGCCAATGATGCGTAGTTCGGTATGAAGCGTCGATACCATGAGGCAGCACCGAGGAAACGACGAACGAGGGAAACTGTTGTTGGCGCAGGATAATTGTCGATAGGCGCCGTTTTTGCGGGATCCGGCTGTAGGCCACTCTGGTTAATGAGGAACCCAAGATATCTCAACTCGCTTCTGCAAAATTCGCATTTAGCGGGATTGATTAGAAGTCCCGCAGCGATTATGCGGTCGAAAACCCGTTTCATCCACGTGAGGTGCTCTTCGAAGGACTCAGTGGCGATGACGATGTCATCGAGGTAGGCAAAAACTGCAGGCTGCATGTCGGGTGTTATCACCTGGTCCAGCAGACGTTGGAAGGTCGCTGGAGCAGTAGAAAGCCCGTACGGCATACGCTGAAACTGGTACAAACCCCGGTGTGGTGCTGTAAAAGCGGTTATCTCGCGGGATTTCTCTTCTAAGGGAATTTGATGAAACGCTTGACTAAGGTCAAGAGTTGAGATATATCGAGCGGCTCGTAAACAGTCTAAAATATGCGACATGAATGGTAATGGGTACGCGTCTTTTCTCGAAACCGCGTTAACCTTTCGAAAGTCTATACAAAATCGATAGGTACCGTTAGGTTTCTTTACCATTACAATCGGACTGCTCCATTCACTCTCAGACTTTTCAATAACGTTCGCATCCAGCATACGATCGATCTCTGAGTTCATCGCATCCCGTATAACGGGAGTGAAAGGATACCAACGCTGTTTGATTGGTGTTGCATCGCCGACGTCAATACGATGTTGTACTAGATTGGTTAGTCCTGGAGCTTGTTGTAAATTAGGAACTTCTTCCGCTAGGAATTTCTCGAGGCGTTCGCTTTCGCTGTCCGATAGATCGACGATCGCTGTACAGTAGTCCGGATTGTCAGGACTCTCAATTTGTGCGAAGTGGTATTCGACTTGAGGTTCTCCACTGAAAAACCACTTGCGTTTTAGCACGTCGATGCCGATACCCAGGAGCTCCAACGAATCTAAGCCAAGTAGAAGAGGGACTGGTAGACCGGGCAACACTCTCGCGACTAGAGTACTTTGTCTTCCTCGCAAGATCGCGTTAAATTCCACCTCTTCGTTGCAGATGACTTCTTGGCCATTCCCGACTGTACAGGGACGATTCGGAGTTGATCTTCTGAAAAACCCAAGCCTGGCTGAAAATAACATTCCCTCAGAGCCGATGACCGTACTTGTCGCTCCAGTATCGACGACAGCCGGAAGAGTTCTTCCCTGAATGATGAGTAATAGTACCAATACTGATTTTCCTTGGCTCTCGATCGTTTGGAGAGCCAATTTCGCATAATCGTTGGCGGGAATTACAGTTGGGGACATCGATTTGCTGGAAGGAGTCTCCAAAGTCCCTACTGGCGGCTCCCTTGCGCGTTTCCCGGACAGTTGTGTGGAGTTCTTCGGGTGATGCCTCCTTTCCCACAGTCATAACATCTTAGGCGCAGTGGTTGAGCGCATCCTTTGGCATAATGTCCTGGCTTGTTGCAGTTATTGCAAATAACCTCATCTGGATTAACTGGCGCAGATCTTCGGCCGTCCATATTCCCTCTGGATCCTCCTGCACTCGGCAAGAACGGATTAGTGCTGTTGGTTGGCGTTACAGGCTTCATAGGCGTAGCAGGTCTTGGTGCTAGGCGGGATGGTGTTTCAACATTCCCGGATCCGTAAGCGGTGTGATTAGGTCTCGAGTATGTTGGTGGTTAACGTGGAGATTCTGGAAACGTTGCTCTTCCGTCGTTGCCATAAAAGTTGGTGTCATGTCCATGTGAGAGATACTCCCCCCCTTGGACGAAGTATGCGGGATTTTGAGGTCTTCTTGGTGAAAATCCGTAGTGGTTAGCGCCAAATGATACTCTGGGCCGTCCATTCGATGTATCCCGATATGCAAATTCGGGGAAGAGAGATCTCTCGGGAGGTAATGGCACACGACCCATCTCGGCCGCACGATAACTTCTTTCGACTCGTATCACGTCTCGTTCCAACTCCTCCAACGTCCTCACCTCGGAACGTAGCTCGGAGACTTGTAGGCGCGGGAGTAGATTTCGATGAACCAAGTCTAGCTGTTTCTCGACGGTTAATGTAGAGACGACTCGCATCATCAGGCCTCTCATGCAAGTGAGAAAGTCTGCCGCAACTTTCATTGGCTCCCTGTACGCGTGATTTGAGCTCTTCCTCCAAAGCCAACTGTAGATCTCCGTTGCAAAACCGTCTGGTAAATTCTTCTTCGCACGCTTTCCAAGTGCGAAACCGGGGACGTTCAGCCTTGAACCAGTGGTAGGCAATCCCTTTTAAAAATAGCGGGATGCAGTCTAACAGATCTTCGTCCGATAAGGCCACCAATTTCCGTCCATCCTCGATTCGTAACAGAAAGGCGTCGACTTCTTCACCACGTGTACCTAAGAAGCTGAGGTTCCACCGACGCATGACGTCGTAGGCTGTTAGCGCTGGCGTTCGGTAGAGAGTTCCTCGATGGTGCGGAGATGACTGGTAACTTGGACTCCCGACGTTATTTGGACGGTTGTTGTTGGCGGTTGTTTGTCTTCCATGGAGCTCGCTCACGGTGATCATCCCCGAGGGATTCGTTGTTTCATTGGGGTTCGCTAACCGACTGGAAAAATATAATCTTTCCCGCAAAGAGGCGGAAGTACCATCCTCTGGTAATCCTCGAATAGTTAATTCGGCCTTCACCTGTTCGTCTGTAAGCGCCGCGATCTCTTCTGCGCTCAATAAGCGATCCATATTCGCACGAGGGAATGGCAACGCAAAACGGTTCGAACTGACTGACAATTACGCAATTAATAGGCGAGCACAGACGTTCCTAATATAAAACAAACAAAAAAAAACGGCGGTACGTACGCTCTCCCGATTCAGAAAGAGGAAATTTTTTTTTTTTTTTTTTTTTTTTTTTTTTTTTTTTTTTAAACAGAATAAATAATGTCCGGAAATGTATGGCGGAGTCCCTCAAGACCCAGCAAAAATATAAGCAGGCAATAAATAATCGATACACAATAATAAATACACAACACAAAATAAACAAAGATATCGAAGATAAAATAAAATAAACAATGGCAATTTTCTCGAGGAGCGGCGGGAGCTTCGCTTCAATAAATAAATAAATTTCAATAATAAAAGAAAAGTCAGTAAGGGATCTTAATATTTTCAATTTTAAATAATTAAAGGTTCGGCAAATATCTGACGTTAATAAATAAAGATCAAGCTGTCCATGAATAAAAATTGGGGTGTCAAAATCACCTAAAGAAGAGTCAATAATAAAATAAAATAAATAAAAATGTCAAATAGATAAAACAGTAAGGTCAGAAATTACACAAGGGCATGTCAATAATAAAGTCAAAAAGTCAAGATGAATAAAATATAGAAAGTCAGACCGAGGGATTTACGAAGTCAAGTATTTAAGATCAATAGTCCTAAGACTAGTCACAATATGAAAAGAATTTGTCAAAAATAATTGTTATTCCTAAGTCAATTTTGTTTAAAAATAATTTTCTCGTAAAATAAATAAATAGTAATAATTTAATAATCAATCCTAGAAAATAATTTTGTCAAAAATACTTAATTATTAAGAGGGAATCGTTAAATGTTATTGTAAAAAAAAAAAAAATTTGTCAATATTGAAAAAACGATAATCGCTATTTCATCATTTACCGAACTGTCAATAAATAATTAATAAATAAATAAGTTAATACTGCTTGAAAAGGGAATGAGTCTAATTTAGAGCCAAGGGAGTAAATTTTCTAAGTCCAATGACAGCTGAGATTAATCTGCTGACACCGCGACTATGGCTCCCGCAAACTCGCTTCAACTCGAGAATCAAGGAAATTCGAATAAATATTTCGTATGTAATGCTAAGTGTTTAGCGTTCTTAATTCGGGTATAAACGTCGAAAACTAAGCACACGAAACGCGACAAACACACAAAACTATAAACACGAGTGGTGAGAGCTCGCAGGCGGGTATGTTGCTGCGAAGGTCGGCGCGACCGCTGCCGTACCTCGCGCGCGCACGGACTCACAGCACCAGCGCTATTTTCCAGATAATTTCAAATAATTGCAATCGAGGCCCCTGCAAATATATTCTTCTAGTTTTCGATGATCAATTCTGTCAATAATATAATTGGACGGAATTGACAATATGAATGTTTAAATATTTTTAATAATTTTCCGGTAAGTAATAATCAAAATAATTTATTAATTCAAATTATCATTTTTTTTTGTTTTTTTTTTTTTTTAATAATTTTTAAGGAATCGATACTTTTATAATTTTTAAACCTTTAAATATTCCAAAAATTTATATTTAAGTAATTTAATAATTTTTTCCAATTTAAACAAATTTCAATTTTTAACAATTTAAGAGGTTTGCATAATTTCCATAAATAAATAAAAAGCTTTTAATTTTTGATAAATATCCTATTTGAGGGAATTTAGAATTTTAAATAATCTACTAATTTTAATAATTTTTCAATAATTTTTAGGGAATCAGTAATTCTGTCAATCTAAAATTTTACTAATTTATAACTTTTCAAAATTTCAAATAATTTATATTTAAAATGATTTAATAACTTTAATAATTCATAATTTTACTTTTGGAAGAGAATTGCCAATTTATTAGATTTATAATAATTTAAACTTTTAATACTTTTAAAGATATTAATGATTTTAATGATTTTAACTACTTTAAAAATATAAGACAATTCATAATTTATTTAATTTAAGCTTTTAACAATTCCTAACTTTTTAATAATTTTTCCAATTTCCAAAATGTCAATTCTCACGATTACAACCAAATTTTAAAAAAATAAATCAAACAAGAAATAAGCTCTTGCCCCACGTTGGGCGCCAATTTTGTAGTGTAAATTTCCCCAAAAATGCCAAACGCACTACAAAGCTAAAGTCCCGAGCTTTTCCCTTTATTTTTACCCAGGGCGCCAGGCGCGAAAAATATTACGCGCCGGGAAAAACTCGCGATGTTCAGGGACCAAGCTGCTTTGCCTGACTAGCCGCAGCCGTCAAGAAATGTAGAGTGGCGGGATTCTGATAGCTCTTCTCGTGCAGAAAATAAAACAACCGTTAGTCAATCTTTTCGAGGGAGTTCCAAAATAATAAAAGATATTCTTTATTTTAATTTAACAAATTAAGAGGGAGAAAGGAAATAATTCTCCCACGACTTTATCAATAGGCCTCGATGACCTTTGTGAGGTACCGCACGGCGCGGCTCTCAACACTCGCACAGACACGCTATACACCATGCAACACACACGAGCGAGAGAGAGGGAATTATATTCAGTGAAACCAAAAAATAAAGATCTGAATTCTTTCAGGATGGCTCCTTGGATCCACCTGACTTTTCGAATGAACAATAAAATAAGGAACCCCAAGTATCCTCCCTACAAACGAGGGAATAACGAGGGAAATTTTATTCTATAAATGATATTCTACACGAGGGAAAATAGATCGCGCGCTTCTCTCTCACACTCACTAAGCGACGCGTTCCCGGTTCTCTCTCTCTCTCTCTCTCACACACACACTTAACGCGCAGCAGGAACGATTATCACTCTCGATTACCAAATTTACACGATTTCCGCGGCACGCACACTCTCCCCGTAAAAAGGCAGCTACTCGATCCACTGCTTACAAAGAAAGGTTTTACGCGAAACACCCTCACACAGAACAGCACGATCGTTCCCGCGCACAAAAATATTCCCGAAGCAAGAGGGAAAGTAACAAAAAGAAATCGAAGATGGCTAGTCCCGAGGAACACTCTCGACAGTAATAATCCTTTATAATTAATTTAACACACTCGCGAGAACAACGACTTCGCCGCAGAGTCACGCGGGATTCAAACAATACTAATTTTCCGAACAAAATAGCTCGCGGGCTCGACCACGCGCGAAGTATCGTCGTCACAGGTATTCATTCCTATAGAGATATCTAAGAGACGGGGCTTACCTCGATAATAATTATTCCCAATAATATCCTCGGTCACCAGCTCCTCTCGCTACAACGGTTCCCTCGGAACAGCCCCGAGAAGCGTCGCTCACGGAAGCACGAGACTTCTCATCCCTACTCTAATTAATTCACCGGCGAAAAATCAGGCGGCCAACTCTAACTTTTCGCGATCTTTTGGAAACGCTAAACGGTTGGCGCCTCTGACGCGCGAAGTCCAAATTAGGAAGCGCAGCGCAACGCAATCGACGGCGGTTTTCATAGGTGTTCTTGCATCCCTCGTGCACGGCGACTTCCTCGATGTTTCAGGGAGTGGGTTACGTCTCGTAAGCAACTCTATCTCGCTGCTCGGAGGGAATATGGCGTAGAAAATTCGAAGAGTATACGTCGATGTTCCCTCGTCTCTCGTACATGATTTAAAAAAAATAAAAATAAGCGGAAATTAATGATAATATTCGTTGTTCTTATGAGGCCCTACGGATCTGTCGGGAGTCTTTGTATCGCGAGGAGCTTGCATCGATCATTAAAATTTTACCACGTTACAGTACATGCTTCAATACAAATTAATGCTCCATTACAGTTATTTAATGCATTAAACTTGAATGAAACAATTACAAAAATTTAGCACTGATTTGACTAGTGCGAAACTGTCGAACATCCTTAACACAACCAGGTAAGAAACAGACTTGAATAAAAAAAACGGTAACGTTATCGTTTCAACCTGTCAATCACAGCAGTTTGCGGGCGCTCGTGTAAGAAAAGATGAATACTTGCACAAGATTTTGTTATTGTTATGATAAACATATAACTCGTTTTCTCCGTGGCATTTGGATGTAAAAGCACTACCAAAAATATTGACAACATAAAACGGTGACAACAACAATCGTTTTGTTAGGCTAATAAAAAGATTTATCAGCATAGCAAAACTGATTTGTCAGCCGAACAAAAGATTTGGCAGCTTAACGATTTTTTATGTCACCGTTATATGTTTTCATGACACAGAAATTTCTCTACGTGTAAGTTTGTTCATTCATTTATATTTCGCTAGATTTTTAATGTTAAGTATATTGCGTTCGTGCTGTAGATCACATAACTCTAGAACCATAAGTCTTGAGCTTTCTACAGAATTGGAATAAAATCAAATAAAAAACCTGTGAAGTTTCTATTAAATGCGGTAGGTGGCGGGTAGGCTCTTTGTGGACCTATTACCCGTGGGTTGAGTTACCTGAAAATGTAAAAAATGACCGCAAGATCCTCCCTTACGTTCCTACAGTCTTGTGACCTTACGGCCCAAAGGACAGAAATTGAGCGTACTGAAAAGGAAAAAACCTCAGTCAAAACAAATAAGAAAAAAGTAAGAAATTGTTTGAAATTTCAACAAAACTCTTTTCTCTGTAATCCGTTCACAGAAACAGTTTGTAGATTTAACAATAAATATTTATCGTTTTAAGAGAATTAATTTTTATTTAAATTTTGTATGATTACAATGATTAAAAGTTTAAAAAATCCCTATAAACCGCACACAGAAACTTTTCATAAAGTTCGTTTTTACAGAAAAACTTATTTTTCACAAATTCACTTCACTTGGTTCACGATTGTCTATAGATTTTTTAACAACGTGCACCGAAACTTTACGCGATTGTCATTTGAGTTTTTAAAAATTACTACATATCCAGGCTAGCCGTACGACTAAATAAATTATTGATCATCGCGTCGAAGAATTCATGATAAATAAGTTCTAATGTTTGAAAAATAAAGTTCACTACAGCGTCGAGTTAATACTGAATTTGAAAATTTTCGTTTTCTACGACGTACCAATCTGAAAAATACGCCTATATAAAAAATCGCGTTCCTGAATGTAAGGCGAGAATTGACATTACCAACTACAGGATACTAGTTTCTCATACTAAAACGAATTACCGAACGTAAAAGTGATCCAAACCTCGCAATTGACGCTTGGGACATCAGGACATACGAACATAAACCATGAGTCAAGAATTTTTTTCTCACCTACGGATTTTACTTAGCTATCACAAGACCACTCCAGACTGTCAAATAGGGAGGAGGGTACATTCTCTCAGAGCACAAAGATACCAAAAATTTTAAACATAAGAAGGTTTCTGGAACCTTTTTCTTCAAATTTGAATGAAAACCAAAATTTATGTTTGAAAGAGATGTTCACAAAATAAAAAGTTTGCAGACGACATATTTGTTAGATTTTAAATACAGACAAAACATAAATAGTTTCTAGTGGCCCTTTTTCATATCTGAATGAAAACCAACATTTATGTTTGAAAGAAATATAGACAAAATAAAACGTTTTCAGACGTCATATTTTTTAGACTTTAATACTAACTGAAACACTTTTTATACTATCCTGTTGCGTAAAATTTACCCACTGATAATAAACTAATATCAGTGTAAAGAAATTCACGAATACTGAATTTACCGAACCAACGTTTAGTATCGTATTCGTGGAGCTCACCGTACTGCGTACTACGTCTATATCAAACGAGCTGCGAAAAACACTTGTACTTTAACATAAGGAGCCAGCTCAATAACGAATTCACAACACGAGAATATTTTTCAGTCACTGTTTTTTTTAGTTGTTGTAAAATGTTGTCTTTGAATGAAAATTATTTTTCAGAAAACGAAAAAAGTTCAAATCCTGTATTCTTCACAATAACGTTCAAATAATAATCTTTGATATTGAGAAAAAAAATGCCTGTCAACGTTCTGATATTTTAAATAAAGTGAAAAGTTTGATATTTTTTTGTTTGAGTATTTACATTCTACCTTGATTTGTAGTCAAATTTACTAGTGACGTTTGAGAATTCGAACAGGTACTACATTGCGACACCTGTTAACATTCGACCAGATGATCCGTAGACATGTAACCAATACAACGATATTGACCAAAACCGGTTTCACGTCCCTTTCACTTCTTTCATGGGACATTTATCTAGAACTATATATATAAGCCCAGCATAATATTAGAAATCAGCAGTCACGTCTGTAAGTTAACTGAAGATGGTGTGCCCAACCTTCTTGCGGTTTCTATTATATCGGCGCTGTATTTGTATTCAATCGGTTAACAAGTCAATCTTCAAAAACGAATTATTAAATGTGCAAGTTTTAATTTATACAAAGATTTCATTTCTCATCGGCAGTAGAATAGACATAAAATAGAAACGCGAGCAGAACGAATATACGGATGACACACACGCTATGAACGCGCCGATCTTCTCGCACCGGTGAGTGAGGATGCCGGTAGGAGTGCAAAGGCTGGGGACGTAGCGGGTGGGGTTCTCGCGGTACGCGAGCGCTCTCGCGCGCGGCGCCACGGTAGACACTCTGTAACGCCTGAGCGTCTTGATTCGCGGGAATTTGAATTATATCCAACGATGTCCTTTCCTGGGTCCAGTTGATAAATGGTAAAATCCCACCTTGTGAATCAGGAAGGATTATTAGAGAATAAAATGAGATCCGTTCGCTTTCGGTATTAAAATTGTTCTGCTTTATTCTTTGAAGATTTTTTGAGTCTAGGCTAGAAGAACCACACAACGGCTCTCCTACCCAACGCTCTCGCAGCCAATTACGCACGAGTTCAATAAGAACAAGGGAGCATTTTCTATTCCGTGCATTTTCTCACGGACGCGATAAGAGAAGGGCCAGCAGTCACCACTCCACTTATCGAAGGCTAGACTTAGGGATAAACATTTATATAAACTCGAAACTCTGAAATAAACATACATGCGCCCGACGTCTTTTCAATATCAAAGATAACTAAATATACATACGCCGACACAATCATGTCTTTGTATTCATTCTTTGCCTTCAAGAAATATCTAATATTATTGCAACATATTATTATAAGTCACCACTTATTTATTTCGAATCTCTCAGGGTATAATTATTCTATTTAATTCAACGGATTTGTGCAATAGCATTATTCTGCAATACAAGTCTCTTGAATAAACCGCGTTAGGACAATGGTAAAGTGACGGATGCGTCACACCTTCCCCCTTATTTAAAAAGATGTTTCATAGGAAACAACTTTTTCAGGTTGTGATAGTGTAGATAATGTAAATAAGTGCCATTTATGTGTGTTATTACTGCAGAATGATACAGGACTTATTTATTTTTAACAACATTATCGATGGATTAAATAAATTTTTAAGGTAAGCTAATTGATATATTTATGGGCTAAATGCAAATATTAAAATAAAAATTCAATGCATTTCACTAAGATGCTTATCTATATTGTATGTTCTAATTTTTCATTTTATTTTTATTATTTTTTTAAAATTTTATATATTTTTCCAAACTTCTTTTCCGAAGCTTACTTCTACAAATATTAAATTTAAATGATTTCCATTACTAGTGATTGACCTCAAAAATCATTTAAAATTTATAACATCCCTTGTTTTAATGCATCTACTAGCAATTTTGCACTCTCAAAAATGTATGCTTCAGCTTATCCATGTGAACTATCTTAATTTTGTTTGAATTAATTTGCAATTCAACATTATGGTTATTGAAAACCTTATTTATAACAGATGGTCCCTCATAATGGTCATCAAACTTACTGATACGTGGCTCTTTTAATAAGTAGACATGTTCTCCTACCATGGAATTTCCCTCATTAGCTTTGCGATCGTAATAAGTCTTACATCTCTTCTTTGCAGCTTCCAATTTATCAACAATTCAGAAGGAATTCGTGCTTTATGGCCATACACAACTTCATGTGGAGTAAATCCAGTCGATTCATGAAGGGAAGTATTGAAGTAGAACATAGCAAAGGGCAGCCAGCAATCGAAATCCACTTGTGTGCAATAATGTTTCAGATATTCATCAAATGTGTGGTGACTTCTTTCGAGTGACCCCAATGACTGTGGATGGAAGGCAGTTGACTTGAATTGTCGAACCTTAAATATTCTTGCTACGTTGGCCATTATTGAACTAAGAAATTGCCTTCCCTGATCAGTTTGGACAGATTCTGGACATCCGTGCAAGCAAATAAACGATTCTGAGAATGCAACTGCGATTGTGGGTGCCTCAGCATTCACTAAAGGGATTCCACCTGAATACTTCGATAAACAATCCTGCCAGGTAAGAATATATCTATTCGCTGCTTCAGTTCTCGGCAAGGGCCCTACAATGTCAATTTGTACCTTTTCGAAAACTCTAGTCGGAGTGTCTGTAATACACATTGGCTGTTTTGTCTTGACGCGAACTAACTTCTTCTTTTGACATGAGTTGCAAGTTTTTATGTAATTATGGACATCCACTTTCATGTTTCTCCAATAGAACGATTCCCTTATGCGCTCATATGTTTTTGTTTCTCCCTTGTGTCCACCGACAACAGAATCATGATTTTCAGCCATAATTAATTGACGCTCTGATTCAAGAGGAACTCTAATTGTACCAGCACAAACGGTGATTTGATAACCATCAGTACCAAAATGAGTTCTGAACGATTTTTCTATCAAAGCTCATGGAACATTATTCAGTCCATTTCATTCTCTTGATACACTAAAACTTTTTACCTTTAATGCTTCCGTTGCTTACTTTAATGCGTTAATCGTTAACTCGACATGCTTCATGTAAATTTTATCGTCAAATTTTTCTTTAACAAACATATGAAAAATGTAATTATTTTTGTTCTTAGTGACAACAACCTGACCTAACTCAGGCTCCTCTTGCTTCAAGATTGACAATTTGAACGCACCTTCACTCATCATCTCCCTTCCTATGGTGGTTGTACAAACGCAATCTGAGGAGATAAAATTCAATTTATGATCATCACCCATCATCAAACTGTCGGGACTTCTCTGAACTACAGGATTCAATATAGAACGTGGGTTGGTTCTTAGGATTCGGGATTCATTTGGTAGGGACTCTGGCAACAGTCTCTTCTTCGTCTTTGTGTCATAATCATCTGTCTCAAACCCTCGTTTCTTTGCCACTTCCTCCATAATATCTTTATCCATAATACCTTTATCAATTCTCTCCAAGCCAGAGGTGCCTTCGAGTCCGGTAACTAAGAGTCTACACGGGGAAGACACAGGCTTTACAACATCACACATCACTTTTCCTCTCTCTACGCCAGAGGCGCCTTCGAGTCCGGTAATTAAGAGTCTACACGGGGAAGACGCAGGCTTCACAACATTTTCTTCATAATCAGTATCATTACCTTCACCATCAGTATCATTACCCTTATCGTCAATATCATTGCCTTCATCATCAGTATCATTGCCTTTATCATCAGTACCATTGCCATCGCAATCATCTGCATTTGTATCTCCATCGTCCGTTTCTACGTCATACGTCATGCCAGTACACAAGAATACTCGTTCAATGTAATTTTCGTCGACCAGGGAGTCGGATTCCGCATCAGGTAAGAGATCATGCAAGATCAATACCTGATGACCGGTTTCCTGCGGGAGTGCAGAGGTTTCCGAGTTAATTTCTATAGAATTTCTCGACAGGACGTCCGCGTTTGAATTTACTCGTCCTGGTTTATATTGAATCTCATAATCATACTCACTTAGCCAAATTTTCCACCGTGCTAATTTAGAAGCTGGATCTTTCAAATTATGCAACCAAACTAGTGGGCGATGATCAGTTACCAAGTTGAATCTCCGTCCAAAAACATAAGGACGAAACTGCTTTACTGCGTAGACAATAGCTAAGAGAACCGTACCCAGCGCATATCCCGACGCATCTGTCGTTATCACAAAAGGTTCGTCAAAATCGGGGTACTGGAGCAAGGGTTCAGTACATAAAATTGATTTTAAAGTGTTGAAAGATTCCTGGTGTGCTTAACCCCACTGGAAACAACTTTCCTTTTTCAAGAGAATTGTTAATGGTCGTGCAATCTTGGAAAAGTCACGAATGAAACGCCTATAATATCCTGCGAGCCCTAAGAACTGTTTAATATTTTTCGAATTTCTAGGCACAGGGAAATTTGAAACTGCCTCCACTTTCTTAGGATCAGGCTTCACTCCTTCCTTGGTAATAACATGCCCGAGGTATGCAATTTCTTTGCACAAAAACTTGCATTTGTCCGGTTGAAGAACGAGCCCGGCGTTCTTTAGTCTTGTCAATAGCTTATTTAATTTATATTCATGTTCTTGAGTGAGTTTGCATAAATAACAATATCATCCATGTAGACAAACAACTCATTGCCTTGCAATCCAGAGAGAACCCGATCCATAAGTCTCTGAAAAGTCGCAGGCGCATTCTTCAATCCGAAAGGCATTCTATTAAAATGAAAGTGGCCATACGGGGTTGAGAAAGCTGTCTTTGATCTATCAGTTGGTTCCACCTCAATCTGGTGAAACCCCGAAGCGAGATCTAAAACTGAAAAGTATTGAGATTTCCCGAGTTGATCTAGATGCTCGTTATATGTGGAAGCGGGTATGCGTCGCCAACCGTTTTTTTCATTTAAGGCCCTATAATCAATTACCATCCTCCATCGACACTTTCCGTGTGAATCAGCCTTTTTAGGGACCACCCAAACAGGCGAATTATATGGTGAATCCGACGGCGAAATTGCTCCATTTTCAAGCAATTCCTTCGTTTGTTCTATAACTATATCGTTATGTTCGGGAGGGTGACGATACTGTCGTTTATACACTGGGCTATTATCACTCGTGATTATTTTGTGATTCAAGACATACGTACAACCTAATTTATTCCCAGGTAAACGAAATTGATACAGGTAATCGGAAATCGATAGTAAAATACTATCTTTTTCTTCAGCATTTTGCTGTGTCCAGTCTAGCACTTTTAATAATTCTCCTAATCTCTTTCCATTTACAGATCGCGCATCCTGCTTGGGCTCAGCTTGAAGAGCGGTACGAGGACCGAGTTTTATTACCTCACATTCCTCGATTTCTAGAGGTGGAAGAGTAAGCTCTACATCGCGAGAGGTTGAATTTACGCAATAAACTTTTGCAAAATGATCCAATTGCTTGACAATATTTTCTCCAAGATAAATACCTGGACCTGCATCTACTCGCCCTAAATAACCCACATTAATATCTGTCCTTTTTATGGGTACTGAAATGATTTGTCGCGTTCGTGCAGGAATGATAAAAGTTTTACATCTTTGAAACGGAATCGTGCCTAAATTCGATGCAGTCATTCATATTCGATCCTTTTCGAATATGAATGACTGCATCTTGATCCCAAAGAAACGTCATTCCCAATAAACCTGCTTGTTTGATTGCAAAATTGTTTGGAACGGCATGAAAATCGACGATCTCATTTTCGATATTTACTTTTATTGTTCCTATCGTTTTGACTGGATTCCGTCCTATACCAAATAAAGTGCATTTTACCCGATCATTTATCGTTGTATTTGATTTTACGTATTTCTTTTTTATCAAATTTATCTCTGCACCTGTGTCTACAAGAAATTGAGTTTGTTTCCCCTTTAAATTTTTACTTTTCAGCGACACAACACGTGAATTTACTTTGCCAGTAGATTTATTGGAAAATACAACTCTTTTAACTCGCGCTTCTTCCGGATCTAGCTTAATGTCGCGCTTATTCATTAAGCTTTCTACTCGTTTAAAGATACCTTTTGTCCTTTTCCCTTGTTAGAAGAGCCGAACTTCATACTACTCTGTCCCTGTCCCTGATCACGTTTTGGGCAATTGCGAAGTACATGACCCTCAATACCACATAAATGACAAATTACAAACACGTTTTTGTCTTGACAATCGCGAGAATAATGTCCCAATTTATTGCACCGATAACATTTGCCAAGAGAATTCCCTGATTTACTTTGCACACATTCGCGAGCAAAGTGCCCTTCTTTACCACATGAGTAACATGTCACGCCGCACGATGTACTACGTTCGCTCTCTACTTTATTTATGCCGCGCGAACTCCCTCCATTATTTAAACCGCGTCCGCGATATACACCTCGACCGCGGGCACCGAAAGCGTGAATTCGCGACGTCCCACGTTCACGATAGCGAAGAGGCCGCTGGAAAAATTACGATTTTGAAAAAGCGGTATATCTACCTGAATTTCTGTTTCTATTATTATTTGAATCGTCCCCGGGGATAAGACTTTCCTGATGGTTAACCTCCCACTCCGCCGCTTTTGCGTAACTAGTTGCTTCCTGAAGAGTTTTCGGAGATTTCATCCGAACTCGTAACTCTAGATTCGGTTTTAGCCCACGTATGAAATTTGCAACGGCAGAGATACGGGCAGAATGAATCATTCCGTAGGCTATACTCGGTTCATTTTCTTGTTCAATAGCAGCTACTAATTTATTGAGTATTTTCCGAACACATACCCCGTAATTTTCACCCGATTCATCATTCTTTTGCGCGACAGTGGACATCATCGTGGTCAGGTCTTGTACGTTCTCATGAGGTGAAAACGCAGCCTTCAGATCGTTTAATAGATCTTCTAACGAATTGATCTCCTGATCCTGCAAATACGCGTCAGCGTCACCACGCAACCGAGATCGGACCATACGAAGGAGTAAAGGGTATTCTCGCGGGTGAATAGATTCTTGTGCAAACAGACAGACACGAATGAATTTTGTGACCGGCATGTTTTCTCCATCATATTTTTTTGGTAAGAATTCTAAAGCTGCCTTGAAGGTTAAAAAATTATCATTGCGCGAATTTCCGATTGCCGAATGACCCTCAGATGATTCCCTCGAACGATCTAAAGCTTGACTCGGCAACTGCACTTGTAAAGGCCCACGTCTGATTATCGGTAGTTGATTGGAGCTCGACGATCGACTGTTGCTATGCATATCTGATATTGTGCCTCTTCCTACTTCGTTTCTATTCGCGAACGGGACCAAATCTACTGCCCTAGATAGATCTAATACACCTTCTTCTAAATGAATATCATTATTACCCTGGTCTGCAAGATTGATATTATCCGCTCTTTGAATATTATTTTCTCCCGCCACATGACCTTGTACTATTTCATTATTTAAAATTTCCTGATCGCGATTCATAGTGGTATGTTGTTAATTTAACAACTGAAAATATTTCTAAAAAATTCGCAAACCCTGAGAGAAATGATTACAAATGTTTGTTATGGTGACTTACTACTTGTTGATTATGATGTCACTACACTATTTAAGGTCCGTACTGCTCGATGTCGTCCTGCTTGTTCTCGTTCTCGTTCTCATTCACGTTCTCGTTCTCGTTCTCGTTCTCGTTCTCGTTCTCGTTCTCGTTCTCGTTCTCGTTCTCGTTCTCGTTCTCGTTCTCGTTCTCGTTCTCGTTCTCGTTCTCGTTCTCGTTCTCGTTCTCGTTCTCCTTCTCCTGTTGCTTCGGCTTCTGCTTCACTCAGCTGCGGTGTTGACTGGTCCTCCAGCCGCCTGCGTCCTTCGTTGTGTCTACGGTCAATTAGGGGAGATTTCTCCGTGGTCCCTCTTATCACCGTGTACGATCCTATATATATATTTTGATCTATATATTTTGACTATATACCCTCGGCCTCCTCGTGAAAAACCACGGCAAAACCCTGGAGGAGGATCGCGACGTTTATGTTCAGCGTTTAATTGAATTACACAGAAATTTAACAGTTCGATTGTAAGTTTTCAACAAAACTCCAAATTCCACTATTTCATACTCGGTAATCACTCTTCGTCTCCACTCAAGTCACAAAGCTACTCAGTTCACCCCGTGAACATGAGCAGATCAGAAAAGTAATCTAATTATCCGATTTACATGAATAAAATTGGCACTTATATGAAGTTATATACTATTCATATAAATTTCACTTTTTACAGTCCGGTAGCATCAATGGTCTTCACCAATTAAACTTTTCACATCACTTATCTTTAGCGGTGGGATACCGCTGCCACCAAAAATAAATTGTAACGCCTGAGCGTCTTGATTCGCGGGAATTTGAATTATATCCAACGATGTCCTTTCCTGGGTCCAGTTGATAAAGGGTAAAAACCCACCTTGTGAATCAGGAAGGATTGTCAGAGAATAAAATGAGATACGTTCGCTTTCGGTATTAAAATTGCTCTGTTTTATTCTTTGAAGATTTTTTAAGTCTAGGCTAGAAGAACCACACAACGGCTCTCCTACCCAACGCTCTCGCAGCCAATCACGCACGAGTTCAATAAGAACAAGGGAGCATTTTCTATTCCGTGCATTTTCTCACGGACGCGATAAGAGAAGGGCCAGCAGTCACCACTCCACTTATCGAAGGCTAGACTTAGGGATAAACATTTATATAAACTCGAAACTCTGAAATAAACATAAGTAGTAGTGGGTGCACTATGGCGACCCCCACTCCTATCCCCACTCCTGCCCCCCACTTTTTTTCGCCAAAGCGACCCCCACTCCTATCCCCACTCCTGCCCCCCACTTTTTTTCGCCAAAGTGCACCAGCTCGGCGAGATCCCGAGCAGCCGGTAAGGGTGCACTATGGCGACCCCACTCCTATCCCCACTCCTATCCCCACTCCTGCCCCCACTTTTTTTCGCCAAAGTGCACCAGCTCGGCGAGATCCCGAGCAGCCGGTAAGGCGTGTTTAGCGGCCGAAGAGCGGGGCGGGGGAGGGATTGGTGCGTACAGGGTCGGTATAGTGCACGCTCGAGTTTAAAAAATATTTTTTCAATTATTTTATTTTTATTTTATTACTTTTTCCTTTATTTTACATTTATTTTATTTATTTAACAATTATTTTTTTTATTTATTCATTTCTTTTACAGTTATTTTATTTATAGCCTTTTTCCGTATTCACCAATGTCGTCCTGTATTTGACTACTCATGTATGTATTCTTAGTTTATACAAATTTCAGTTCGTTCGTATTTAAATGTCACTCGCGTATTTTTCAATATTATTGTCACACACACACACGCGCGCGCACACACACAGCACTATTGTTCGTTTTATTTTTATTTGAAATACTTAAATCTTACTTAATTATTAAAATAAATAATCTTAAAATTAAATAATAAAAATAAAATAATCTTACTTAATTATTGCAATACTTAAATTTTTAAATCTATTCTCAATTAGGCTTCACGCGAAGACAGAGCGATGTCAGAGAGACAGGTGGTCTCTGGAGTTGTTAAGTGTACTAAAGAGCACATTCGTACCACGAAAATGCTCTCTGACTAGCCACCACAGGTTATTCGAAAAAATAAGCAACGTCATCGAAATTGCATGTGTGCTCTGTATATAACAGACACAAGCGGCGGTATAGCGGATTGTAAGACAGAAATCAAAGAATAATTTTTGAATACGCATAAATAAATATGATAAATTCAATAAACCTTTTTATAGAGATATTACAATATTTTTCTATGAATCATGACTTTTTAGTCACTTTCCATATATTTTTCGAAATAAAATAAAATAAAAAATTAATCAAAAAAGAAGAAAAAATCTAAAAACCATTCGTATGGATGCAGAAAAATGTGCACATAATTGTTTCTAATATACACATAAACAGGCATGTTAAATTAAGTATGTCTTTTGTGACGTGATTTTTTGGAAATCACGATCACAAGGGTTTTTGTTATCGGTTATTGCTGTTTTTAAGCGTTTTCGAGATGCCTCTCCTCGAGTTTATCCTATTGGTCTAGTTACGAATTCTTATGTTTGGAATTTTGTTATTGTTTTGGAAAAGTATGGAAGATCGATGTATTCGAAGCTGTCGCGAGGACGAGAGCTCAAAGAAACGAGCAGCCCGGCAGACAAGAATCATCGAACGAGTCTTGCGAATAGTTATAGACCGGTGTAAATCCGGCGCCCTATAGAGAAAGTGTATTGCGCTAGAGAACGGGTGGAGATTTGTTGGGTTTTGCAGAGGATGGAGTATCCTGGTGCAACATATTTGTGCGTTATAGGCCCGTTTTCGCTCGAAGCACTGAGGGAGGCGATTGTATAGATTTTGAATGTTACCGGTATGATTTGCGGTGACGGCGGCGGCGAGATCTTTTTATAATATAGAGAGATATAGAATATAGCTCTTTGCTTACAACAGGCGAAGATACGTATCAAGGTAGAGCCAAGAAAGTACCGTCAGCAGATTTCATCTGTGTGTATGTGTACATTGCATACGGATGATTCCTAATATCACAACGATGCCTCGCACTATGAAAATATATATTCAAACAGTATGGAATAATATTTTGTTTGAATATTAATATGTATTTATCGGTATTTTTTATCCACAAATAAGTAAAGAGGCGTTTCGTTTAAAGTAACGAAGACCGCACTAAAATATCTCCGATGAAGTGCATTTATATAGAAAATCGCGTATAACTCGTAAACGGTGCGTCCTAGAGCAAAGTTAGTTCTAGGACTTTATAAGTTCTAAATTGTTTTTTGTTTCTAATGATATCATTGGATTTCGTTTAACTTGATTATTGCAGGATTTACAGCTCTTTAAAGAGGAGCTTCGTTTAAAGTAACGAAGGTCTCACTAAAATATCTCCGATGAAGTGCATTTATTTAGAAAATCGCGTATAACTCGTAAACGGTGCGTCCTAGAGCAAAGTTAGTTCTAGGACTTTATAAGTTCTAAATTGTTTTTTGTTTCTAATGATATCATTGGATTTCGTTTAACTTGATTATTACAGGTTTTACAGCCCTTTAAAGAGGAGCTTCGTTTAAAGTAACGAAGGTCTCACTAAAACTGCGTATAACTTGTAAAAAATATAAAACATGATATTTTATATATATTAATTTTATACATTTCGTTATGCATAAAACTTTCGAAAGAATATGCGAAGAATTCTATTCTGCTCGTACATGCTTCTTTTGACCGTGTGAGATCGTGTTACAGCCGCTTGAGCTCCAGTTGCCGCTGAGGCACTGAAAATTCCTATTATAGGCAGCACAATTCAATATAATTCAGATATATAGAATTGTAATATCTACCTTGATTATGAAAATGTATCATTCGCGAACCAGCCGTGGCAGCGAACGTTATTTAATGATCCACCGCTATAATGTCGGATCACTCATTGCGTTTGTGTATAATAGCTGTTTTACGTTTATCGAAAGTGCATAGTGCTCAGCTGCGACGACGGTGCAATGATCAGTGGTGCCGTGATTTACGTTATCTATCGCGTAATAGACTCATAAATAGATTAAAATATATTATATGGTGGGCACCATTACGCTCTATTGAAGTGGCCTATAACAGAGGCATATTAAGTGGTCAGCGTGTGCTAATGTGTGTGTTCGAGGAGTTACAACGCCGTGGTGTTGTAGATACTCCGAGGTTCAGAAGTCTGCGTAATGAGATTACAAGTAAGTAATTTCAATTCAATGGCACTACACTTTTTTTGTTTAATAATACGCTTATTTCATTATAGGCTATCGACAGTTCTACGATGCAGCGAGCGATGAAGAAAGTGCTCTCGTGGACGAAACGAGGGCTGTGGAAGATGCGGAATTAGAGCGTCAGGCAAATTTAATCCGTGAGTATTCAAAATTATTTTGTAATATTATTCAAATAGTATTGTTTACCATATAATAAAACTGTATTATATTTTTCAGAACCTCAACAGGAGGTAGGGGAGGTGGCTATAGGCACCCAAAATATTCCTTCACTGCAGCTCCTGAACGACGAGTCATGTTCAACAGCGTCATGTATATTTGCTACAGAATCATCGATCACCAACTTCAGTGGTGGTAAGTACTAATTCTGATAAATTACTCAAAATAAAAAAAATGTAAAAATAGGGACTGCATCGTTTATGTATCCTGAGTAGCCTTTTTTTAAATGTAAATTCACACAATTCTGTATTTACAGGTGATGACGGACAGAATGACGCAGTGCCAACAATGTCAAGTATTCCAGACCCGTCAGCGATATTCAGCAATAGTCCTGACAGGGCTGGTAGGTATAAACTTAAAGAAATAATAATGAAATATTTTAGAGAGAAATGTGTTCAGTAAATAAAACAATTTTGTTAACAGCTATGTACAGACAAATCAGAGCTCTCCCTGCTGATGTTCCCGTGAGCGGAGACGACATGATAGAAAATCAGCTTGGCGATCCCGCTATTGATTTCTTACTGCAACATTCAATGGAAGCAGACTCAGGTAAAATTTAAACAATGGAAAAACTTCTGCATTTGACCTATGCGTGACATAAAAGTAAATTACTGTATTACCATAGGATACTCGTCTCGTGCTACATTTTGACTGAATGAAGATTAATATATGGTACTTAGAAATAATTGTCGTATAAAATATATATATTTTAGACCTGTACGTTCGAGTTGCTTATGTTATTCGTTTTATTCCAGATATGCAAACGGGTGGTGGTCGGCCTCATAACACATCAAGAAACGAATCTTTCGGAGATGTGCAACCTCCCGGGGAGAGGATCATTATCACACAGGATAAGGCACGCTATTTTAAACGCTTTAAACTACGAGGCCGAGAGACATCATTGCGTATCCGTCAACCCCCCACAGGAACGAGCGTAATAGTATGGCTCGAAGGAGCATTCCGCGACCTCATAACACATCTTACGCGATACTGTGAGGGTAGTGACTATGCAGGTATCTCGTTCACGGCGAGTAGTCTAGCACACGAGCCTGTTTGGCTTTCATTTCGACCTGTACGGGATTACACCTTTCAAGATGTATGGCAATTGATATCAAGTGTTGCTCAAAGTACAGCCTCTTTGGATATTGATGATTCATTTAATATTAAAGCATGTATTGTTAAAGGCGTAGAGGGTAAAGGACGAAAAGGGCTAACACACGAGGGTGTCGCAAAGAAGTCCATCTTAACGATCCGAAATACGGACAATCTGTGTTTACCGCGTTCATTAGTAGCAGCTCGGGCATACGTTGAAAGGGGAGAAATACGTACCGGAGCTCTGCACTCTAGATGGCAGCTTATTAGACAAACTAATGGGTCACTTCAAAGAGAGGCTGCACTTGAACTCACAAGAAATGCAAATGTTGATGTACCGCACACCGGCTGTAGTATGCGTGAGCTTGCTCTATACCAGAATTATCTAGCAAGAGAGGGGATTGCTATTGTAGTTTTTGAATTTCTAACTTTAGGGCGCCACGAAGCGGCATTATTTGATGGTACACAAAAAGTTATTGATACCGTGGGTTCAGTCCAACATATATTATATATCCTGTATTACGAGCGCTCGCATCACTTTCAACCGATTTTAAATCTACGAGGTGCTGTTGGTAGCTACAACTTTTACACGACTTGTAATGTGCGATATCGTCGAGAAAATCATCGATGCTTAAAGAAAAAGTGTCCTCGTTGTCTCCAAACGCCACCCTGTGAGACACTCTCGGTCGATACAATCAGATGCATAAACTGTAACCGTGATTTCTTTGGAGAGGAGTGCCTACGAAATCATAGAGCCGTTGCAACTCGCCGTAAGCATAGAGTAAATACCGTTTGCGAATCTCTTAAGCGATGCCCCAATTGTTTTCGTTCGATAAAGCCATTGGAAAAAAAGAAGCATATATGTGGTGCTGCATTTTGCAAAACATGTAATTCCTATCAACAGTATAACCATCTGTGTTTCATGAGCCCTCTTTGTGCGGGTGCCACTTCCAAAGAAAATATCTTTATTTTCTATGACTTTGAAACACAACAGTGTAAATCTGTGAAAGGTCACCCCACTACCTTTGCTCATCAGCCAAATCTCTGTGTAGCGCTGCGTGTCTGCACATTGTGTTGCGATAATGATTCTATAGACGAAGCATGCGAACACTGTGGTGCACATGAGTTTATATTTCGCGAGAGCCCTGTATGTCAACTTGTAGAGCTAGGTCTCCAAAGCGCCAAAAGCTCTGCACGCACATTCTTAATCGCTCATAATGCAAGTGGATTCGACGCTCAATTCATCTTGCGCTATTTAATTGAAGAAAAAAAAAACGCAACTACCCACTTTAATAATGAATGGTACGAAAATAATTACCATGCGCCTTGGGAACCTCGTCTTCCTTGATAGCCTTCATTACTTTCACATGCCACTGAGCGCATTGCCAAAAGCCTTTGGTCTGAAGGGCGCCCTTGCTAAAGGATCTTTTCCTCACTTGTTTAACACACCCGAAAATCAGAATTATGTAGGAACGTTACCTCCGATATTGTATTACTCTCCTGACACTATGCGCATAGAGGAACGCGAGCGTTTTTGCACATGGTATAACGAACTAAAGTGTGCTAATTACGTGTTCAATTTTTCTAAAGAGATTGTAAGCTATTGCAAGAATGATGTCACAATATTAAGGCAGGCGTGTATGGTTTTTCGGAAAATGTTTATGAGCAGCGGGCGCGTCTGTCCATTTACCGAAAGTACGACAATAGCTTCAGCGTGTTTTCAAATTTTTCGGAAAAATTTCTTGAAAAGCAATACTATTGGTATTATACCCGCAACTGGCTACAGATGGGCTCATAACCAATCGAAAAAAGCGATCTCGTGGCTTGTGTGGATGGAACACTCTGTAGATCATCGTATTATTCATGCAGGACGCTCGCGTGAATTCAAGATACCTCAAAATTTAATGGTAGACGGCTACTACGAAACACCTGATACGGCACATGTGTTACAGTTTCATGGCTGCTATTGGCATGGATGCCCAGACTGTTTCCCTTTAAACAGAGACCGCAGACAAAGCGACGGTGTGTCAATGAATGAGCGTTTTGAGAGAACGAAAGCTATATCCTGCAGAATCCGTGCGGGTGGTTACACGCTAACCGAAATTTGGGAATGCGAATATGACAGAATGCTGAAAGTGAATATAGAGATGCGCACTTTTGTGCGTAATCATGCACTAGTTAGCATAGATCCTCTCAATCCACGCGATGCTTTCTTCGGTGGCCGCACAGAAAACATGGTGACACTTTACGACACAAAAGACGGTGAACAGATACATTATGTCGACGTTTGCTCTCTGTATCCGTATATCTGTAAGTACGGCAAATACCCTGTCGGACACCCAACAGTATATGTAGGCGAGGAGTGCATGAAACTGACAGGTCCCAATAATACCGATCTCTCGCGTATTGAGGGTCTTGTTAAATGCACCGTACTTGCGCCACAAAATCTTTATCATCCTGTGCTACCGGTACGAATGTATCACCGTTTGTTGTTTGGGTTATGTCGTAGCTGTTGCGAAACAATGAATCCGGAAGCATGCTCCCACGAAGACCCTGCGGAACGCTCATTCATGGGCACCTGGGTCGTTGATGAGCTGCGAAAAGCTATCAGCTGCGGCTACAAAGTATTAAGCGTAAGCGAAATTTGGCAGTATGAGATAACACAGTACAATCGTAATACGCGGGAGGGTGGTCTTTTCGTCGAATACATAAATACTTTTCTCAAAATCAAACAGGAGGCTAGTGGCTGGCCCGAGAACTGTCTACATGATGAGGCTGCACAAGATCGTTATGTAGCTTCTTTTGAGAGTGCTGAAGGAATTAAGCTAGATCATAATGCTATAGTTAAAAACCCCGGATTACGTTCTGTAGCCAAACTATGCCTTAATTCATTTTGGGGAAAATTTGGGCAGCGCGAAAATTTACCACAGACTGTGATTGTGTCAAAACGCGAAGCACTCATGGATCTGCTAAACAATCCCGAGTACGAAATCACAGGCATGTTGCCTGTTAATAATCAAGTGTTGTATGTTAATTACACGAAAACCGATGATGCTGTAATACCTTCTAATATAGCAAATGTTGTACTTGCCGCGTATACTACAGCCCAGGCCCGTTTGAAACTTTATAGTTACCTCGAATTGCTGGGCAAACGTGCACTGTATTGCGACACGGACTCCGTCATTTACATAACGAAAAATGATCCAAACGAGTACGAACCACCAACGGGTCAGCTTCTAGGGGATCTAACGGACGAGCTAACGTCCTACGGCATGGGTAGTTATATTAAATCTTTCGTTTCGGGAGGTCCAAAATTTTACTCGTTCATAGTTAATGGCCCGGACGGCGCTGAAAGTGAGGTTTGTAAAGTTAAAGGCATAACACTCAATTATGCAAATTGCGCTCTGATAAATTACGCCTCGATACGCTCCTTTATCACGGGTGAAAGAGAGGAGCCTATTGTGCTACGGTATACTTCAATTCGACGAACAGCATCCCATCAGGTTGTTACGCGTGCCGAAACCAAATCATGTAAACCCTCGAGTGTCAAGCGAAAACGTGATGGCGAATATGGGTCTCTTCCTTACGGCTACAAAGATTAGTTTATTTTAGGATCGTAAGCAGTGAATGTAAAATAAAAAGTTTAATAAAGGTTACCAAATGTATACACTCCTGTTCGTTACCCTTATTATTTGTATCACTTTAGAAATTTTCTCATTCGCTCAGATGGACACACGGTGGAAACATCCCTGGACCTCAATGGTTTGTGGGCCTACGGGCTGCGGTAAGACATTTTTTGTTAAAAAATTTTTGAAGTTTATTGAGAGCATGGGCAGTGAACCGTTTGCACGAATTATTTTTTATTATTCGGAGTGGCAATCGGCGTATACGGAGTACGGTACATCAATAGAGTTTCGCGAAGGTTTACCCCAGGCCTCAGATTACTCAAATGATCTTCGAGCCAAGCTTATAATTATCGATGATTTGATGCGTGAATCGTCAAATAACAGTGTTGTCGATCTTTTCACCAAAGGCAGTCATCATAAGAATTTAAGTGTTATCTTTATAACACAAAACCTATTTCATCAAGGACACGGACAACTGGATATTTCCCTGAATGCCAATTATATAGTTGTTTTCAAAAACCCTCGCGATCGTGCTCAGATACAACACCTAGCCCGCCAAGTGTATCCGGAAAATCCACGTTTTTTACAAGAAGCTTATCATGATGCGACATCTAAGCCACACGGGTATCTCTTACTAGATTTAAAGCAGTCGACACCTGATAATTGTAGATTTCGCACCTGTATTTTCCCTGATGACCCGCATCATATTGTGTACGTACCCCGAAAAAACTTTAAAACCGGCGGTACGTCTGGAGAATTACCAGTTCTACGTTTGTGATGGAGCGTAACGGATCACCACTCTGCAAGAAGCACGCAGCGATATTGCGCTCTCTTCAATATCTTAATAAAGAACAACGTGACGCTGTTTTGCGTAAAGCAGATTCACGTATAATTCGCTGCATTTGTGAGTGTGCATTGAACGTTCTCCGTGGTAATATCCCCTTAAAGGCTAATCAAAGGAAAAAACTACGTCGACACGCACCTCTTCTTCGACGGTTAGCTGCGAAGAAAGGTTGTTGGGAGAGTAAGAAGCGGTTTGTCGTTCAAAGCGGAGGATTTTTGCCTCTTTTGCTTGCACCGATATTAGGCACCGTTCTTTCAAACTTGATTGGAGGCCGATAATAATGGAACGCGCGAGAAAAATGGTCTTAGTGCCCGAGGAGAATCTTTCACAGCTGAGTGCTCAAAACTGTCAGCAACAGCAACAACAACAACAACGGCCTTTTTACGCTGAAAATAAACTAGAAGCACAGGTGAGACGACCCATTGATATTACTTTGAGCAGATTGGATGCTGAAATGAATGATATTTTAAATTCTCATACATACAAGGATGAGAGAGAGAAGTGGGCCGCGTATTTAACCGTGCTACAACGTTATCTTCATTTTGCTGATAGCGAACGGGCCCTAGAGAATCTTACTCCTGCAAAAAATAATGAAGTCCTTTCAGAAAATGGAGAACGAAAAACAGGATTTAAGGGGGTGAATGATTCTATGATACTTGAAAGTATACCTGTAAAATATCGTAATAAAGCGAAACTTTTACTGAGACGTTTGCATGACGCAAATACATCAAATTTTTCTTGGGATTCGGCGGGTGTAGTTTCCATCAATGGAAAATCTATCAAGGACTCAAATATTGTAGATCTCGTGAACGATGCTATGAGATCGAGAAAAGTAGCCAAACCCTCTGGTCGTAAAGACTTTGCCAGTTTTTTGAGAAATATACAAGCGCCTCGGGAATTTATCGGGAATGAAGAGTTGTGGTTAGAATCAAGAGCAAACTCAACATTACTGCCGAATCAAAGCTTAATTAATATACACACACCTCAGGAGTCAAGAGCAAACTCAACATTACTATCGAATCAAAGTATCTCCAGCAGCGATAGTGCTGACGACGAGAGGCCGAGCGATAATGAACATTCCAAGTTTTACAGTGGTAGCGATAACTACAGAACAAGTAACAGTGCACAGAGCGGTTCTGGGTATAATAAGAATAAAAAAAGACGTATATCCTGGGTCAGCCTTAAATTATAATCATGAAAACATTAGAAAAATTGTACTTTGACCCCACCCGCGATACATCGTTTTCTGGTGCTACAAGGTTGTTACATGCCGGACGGAAAAAAAAAAAAAATCTCAAATGAAAAGATACTACACTGGCTTGAGACTCAGGACGCTTACACAAGACACAGACCTGTGAGACGTCGATTTCAACGACGCTTTTACAATGTACGTAATATTGACGATGTTTGGGAGGCTGACCTTGTAGATCTTCGTGCAATTAAGGATTACAATGATGGTTATGTTTATCTTCTGGTAGTCATAGATGTCCTCAGTAAATACGCATGGGTCGAACCTCTTCGCGATAAAACTGCTATATCTGTGGCAAAAGCATTTACGCATATACTCTCCCAAAAAATAAGTAATGGCAGATCACCGCTTTATTTGCAGTCTGACAGAGGCAAAGAATTTATCGGCGGTGCGTTTCAGACACTATTGGAAAAGAAAAACATTCAGTTCCGTGCAGCGAGAAATCCAGATATAAAAGCGGCCATTGTAGAGAGGTTTAATAGAACGCTGAAAGAAAGAATGTGGCGCTATTTTACGTATTCCAGAGAAAAACGTTATATTGACGTTCTGCAGGATATCGTTTCGGCTTACAATCACGCTGAACACAGTAGCATTAAAATGACACCTGCCTCTGTGACTCTTGCTACAGCCGCTAGGGCTCGGTCTAATCTAATACAGCGACATAAAGAACCAAAACATTACAGACCTCCTAAATATGCTGTAGGCGATATTGTACGCATTAGTAGCGCAAAAGCAGCGTTTGCAAAAGGTTACGAAAGCGGGTGGAGCAGTGAATTATTTAAAATCCATCGCGTATCGTGCAACAACTGGCCTGTTGTATACATCTTACGTGATCTCCACGACGAGGATATTGACGGTATTTTTTATGAACCTGAATTATCGAGAGTGCGTGCGAGTATTCAGCCTAAAAAATATAATAATAAGAAATCGAAATGAAAGACGAATTTTATATTGTTTTGCCTAGCAACAGTAGCATGGAATATTACCCGGACAATACAACAACACGATATACAACTCATTTACCGCAGAGTATGACTTTACATGGTGCTTGGGCCGTTTCTTTAGCTGAAATACAAATACCCATGACGATTTTGCATATTCCAGAGGCCGATGACCGAAACTTTATCAGTGTCGTTACCAATATCGCGACATCTGGAACTCATTCGGACGTTAACTTTAGAGAAGATCGTGCCTGTGTGCCGTCCGGGGTGTATCGCAGTATAGATTCATTACTCGAAACAATCAATGAACTACCAGTCGTAGCAGGCCATTTGTCGTTTCGCTATAAACACAACGGACATGTGTCGGTGACACGCGTCTGTAAAGACTGCAAGAAATTACAGCACTCTTTTCATTTCTCCTCCATATTGAATAAAATTTTAGGATTCACTCGTGCTGATGTCATTGTGCTTCAAAGTGGTAGTAAGTACGAAGGTCAACGGCCTGCCAGCTTAGCCAATGGAGTTCCCCATATGCTATTTATTTATACAGACATCTGTGAATCCTATATTACTGGAGACGTACATACACCTCTATTGCGTGTCGTTCCATTTACATCTCCAACTCAACATTACAATTATGGATCTGTGAACGTTAAAAGTTTTTCACCATCCCGCTACGTGCCTCTGCTGCGCACTAACATCCAAACAATTACTATCGATATAAGGGACGAATTTGGCAAACCAATACCATTCGAGTACGGGACGTTGACAGTGACACTACATTTCAAACGTACAGATTGAAAACGAACACGCTAAAATGACGTGCTATGACGAGTACTTTGACGCACAAACAGGTAGTGGCAGAACAGGGTATGGAGGTATCAGTAGTGTATATATTGGGTCGCCAAATCAACGAGGGCACGGTATAGGTAGTTTTCTCGGGGGTCTTTTCCGACGTATCATTCCACTCTTGAAACGAGGAGCATACACCGTCGGTAAAGAGGCACTACGCTCTGGAATTAATGTAGCTAGTGATATATTAGATAAGGATATACATCCGAGGGAAGCCTTTAAAAATCGTATGCGCGAATCAGGTAATAATCTAAAACGGAAGGCTGAAGAAAAAATTAATGCTTTTATGAACGGTTCGGGGTATAAAACAGCTAAAATTAGTAGATTATTGCATTCTGTTAGTGGAAGCGCAACGCGGCGCATCGGTGAAAAAAGGAGAAAGAAATCAGGCACATCGAGAAAGCGTTCGGGTTCTGTAAAGAAGAAGAAGAAGACCGTACCGAGAAGAAAGACAAAGAGTAAGGCAAAAGTAGGGAGTAAAAAAAAGAGGAAGCAACCGCGGACAGTGTCTGATATTTTTGCTTAGATTCATAGTTGTAACAATGGCATTCTTACACGCTCACTCTTGTGAGTGCTTAAAATCAGAATTAGAACTATTTACGCTACCACCGACTCAAACTACAATCGAGGGGACACAGTGGGTGTACTACAAGCCGATCTCATCGCTGACAGATGATTCACCTATCGAATTCGTCGTACCGGGGCAAGGTGATGAATACATTGATCTTGCGCATACTATGCTGAGTATGCGTGTTGAATTACGTTCGACAGCCGTGAAGCCTGAACTTCCCTTCAATGCCGGACCCGTCAATAATCTACTACATTCAATGTTTAATCAGGTCGATGTGTTTTTGAATCAAAAACTCGTATCTCCGCCAAATAACGCCTATGCGTACAGAGCATATATTGAAACACTCTTGAATTACGGATATGGTGCAAAGGGTTCTCATCTTACAAGTGTTTTGTGGTATACCGATACAGCAAGTAAAATGGATGATGTGGGTACTAATAATGCTGGCCTTGTGTTCCGAAAAACGAATCTAGAAGATGGAAAACCGATTGATCTCCTTGGGCACCTCCACTGTGACATCTTTAATCAGGAACGCTTTTTGATAAATGGTGTTGAGATGCGCTTACGGCTTGTGTGTAACAGTAATGCTTTCTGTCTCATGACACCTTCGAAGGATTATAATATTAGGATTGTCGAAGCATCGCTTCTTGTGCGACGTGCTAAGATAGCCCCAGGAATACTTCTAGCTCACGCAAGAGCTCTATCGAAATCCACGGCTAAATATCCGCTGACGCGCGTGGAAGTTAAAGCAATATCAATGCCTGCAGGTGTACATGGAGATACATTGGACAACGTTATATTAGGACAGCTACCTAAGCGTATAATTCTAGGATTCGTTGACAATAAGGCCTTTAATGGTGATTTTTCGCACAACCCTTTTAACTTTCAACATTACACGATCAATTATCTTTCGTTGTACTGTGATGGTGTGCAAATTCCATCAAAACCACTACAACCCAACTTTACAAACACAGGCCTCTACGTGGATGCATACCATACATTATTCTCCGGCACGGGCATTCACTTTCTTAATCAGGGCAATGGTATTTCACGTGCGAATTACCCTCTAGGATTCTGCTTATTTGCGTTTGACCTAACACCTGATCTATCGGCAAATAGTAATACCCACTGGAATTTGGTAAAACACGGCAGTGTGAGAATAGAAGTACGCTTCGAGAAAGCCCTAACTTCGACAGTTAATTGCATTGTGTATGCGGAATACGATAATGTGCTGGAAATTGACTCTTCCAGACAAGTAATAGTGGATTTCAGCTAAACCGTGAAGTTTGTTTCGAAAAAGTATCGTATATCTGCTGAGTGGCCCGAACGCACCGTCAGTCTGCAATTAAACTCCGAGGTGTTACGAGTGTCAAGAGAAAAACGATATGAATATTATCATCGACATACAGGGTCTAAAGGATAAATATAATCAATTTATACCTAAAGAAGTTGCCGTAGTTTCTGTAAAGTCGGATTATCTTGGTCATTGGATTGTATCACCACCATACACGTATAATAGTTTACCGCCTAGTATAAAGCGACAAAACACGTGGCTACAGTGCAATCATCACGGCATAGAGTGGGCCGAGGGTGAGACATCTTTGCGCTCAATAGAACTTATTTTAAGGAAAATTGCTGTGCAGTCTGATCGGTTGTTCACAAGGGGTTCTGATAAAGCGGCATATTTGACACAACTAACGGAGTGCTTCGTTATAAATCTAGAAGAAGACATCGAAGACCCGTCGTTCCACAATCTCCCTGATAGCGATACACTCTGCATATATCACGGCGTACTACATAAAAACCGCTCATTCAAGTGTGCTCTCGATAACGCCGTGAAAATAAGAAAGTGGCTTTCTCATAGTGATCTCTCGAATTCCTTGTGGGAATACAGAACTACTACAGCCTGGAACATAGGATTATTAGCAGTGGGACCCCGAGAAGAGACAAAAGCAACCGACAAAAAAAAAAATGTCAACTCTTCCGTAACTGTTGTCTGTTATGAACACAGTACAAGTTCTACAGGCCCTTAAGGATATAAAGGATCATACTGTAGGCGTATATCCTGCAGATCGTATCCCGAAGGTGTGGACCAAACCAACAGCAATTGTCGCTAATACCGATGGCCATAAACAGCCCGGCAGCCACTGGATTGCCATGTACGTCGATCGATCTGGACATGGATGGTACTTCGACAGTTACGGATTACCACCAATCATCCCGCAGCATCTCCGACGCCTCCGACAGAACTGCAAGTTCTTTCGCTACAGTACTGCACAGCTTCAGGGTGCTGAATCACAAACTTGCGGACATTATTGTGTTATGTTTCTTCATTTCATGTCTACAGGCCTTGGTATTCATAGGTTTAGAAGTGCATTTTCAACCGATTTGCCGCAGAATGACAGAATAGTATATGACTATTATAATGCGTACATGAATAAACGTGATAAATCTAAGTCTTTAAATAAAGTGTTCAACACTGGTGCCACTTTAGGAGGAAGCTACCATAATAATCGTAATCATAATAACTTCAGTAATAAGACTCTGCCTCATGTACAAGCTTGCTGTTCTCGTATTCGGTGATTGACCTGTCGCAAAGTCACGTACTGTATCGGATGGTAATCCGATAGTCTTCTACACCGGATGGTAACCCGATAGCCATCAGGTGAGGCGTTGATTTTTGCAACGTAAGCAGAATTTGGCCAATTCTTCTTCTCTGTATACATGGTGGGGAAAAGCTGCTCTATAGGATTGCGAAATATCATCAGTTATCCACAACTCTTGATAGAGCGTTGATTTTTGCAACGTAAGCAGAATTTGACCAATTCTTCTCTGTATACATGGTGGGGAAAAGCTGCTCTATAGGATTGCGAAATATCATCAGTTATCCACAACTCTTGATAGAAGCACCTAGTAAACTAAAACGCTCGGCGGGTGATATCTTATGCAAATAAAACGGCGCGAGTTAAAAATCCGAATAGAACGTCTATTGAAAGACATTGCGTCAATTAAAACGAGAATACACACGTTATCAGATTTTTACGTTTTAACTAGAAAATTAAACGCACTCCAGCTACATAATGGATTTCTCGCGAATCAATCGAGTGGGCCGTTTAGAGTCACTTCTGCCGGTGAAAAAGTTATCGGAATTGGAACTCGAAAAGGATTACCATATCACTAATATAAAAGACATTCAAACGAAATATGGTGTACGCTTTGTCGTAGATGTGAACAGTGAATTCACGTGTTTTCTACCATCAAGATTCGTCAAGGCTTTCGAGCAAGACAATGAACTGCTTCAACAAATGATCAAAGCTGCCTCTGATAACATTTTGATCATGCAGTACTTTGGCACAAAGTTTAATAAGTTGGAATTCAAAACTGCATAATTACAAATCGGTATGTATAAAAATATCTACGGTACGTTGTGCATGTACCCATCTCTCTAGCCACGTATCTCTAGTTCTGTCTTTTCATACATAGCTGTCACATCGACACACCGAAAAAAAAAAAAAAAAAAAAAAAAAAATCAGCGATCATTCAATACCAGTGCGTTCTCATCCCTTGATTGCCAATGGCACCGACAAGAGGACACCAAAAACGAGGAAAAAGGGCTGAGAGAGCTGTACATTATTCATTCCTACGAATCACCTACCATAAATTGTAACACCTCCATATTTTATATATTATTGTAAAAAATGTATATTATTGATGTAATGAATTCTTATTGTAAAAATAAAAAAAAATAAAAAAATAAATAAAAAAAAAGTGGCGCGTGCACTATGCCGATCCCGTACGCTCCAACACCCCCTCCCCCCTCTCTTGACCCCCCCGCCACACGCCTCACCGGCTGACCCGGCTCTCGACGAGCCGGTGCACTTTGGCGAAAAAAAGTGGGGGGCAGGAGTGGGGATAGGAGTGGGGGTCGCCATAGTGCACCCACTACTACTAACATACATGCGCCCGACGTCTTTTCAATATCAAAGATAATAACTAAATATACATACGCCGACACAATCATGGCTTTGTATTCATTATTTGCCTTCAAGAAATATCTAATATTATTGCAACATATTATTATAAGTCACCACTTATTTATTTCGAATCTCTCAGGGTATAATTATTCTATTTAATTCAACGGATTTGTGCAATAGCATTATTCTGCAATACAAGTCTCTTGAATAAACCGCGTTAGGACAATGGTAAAGTGACGCATGCCTCACAACTCAACAGTGCCCAACCAAGCACGCAGGTCTCTCGCGATCTTGGGTCAGCGTTCGAACGGCCCCACGGTGGACGGTCAACAAGGCACCACCACCTTGGAGGTAGGCACTAGTGGAACACGGATACCACGTTAAAGCTCTCGCGACGACCGTTTTTCTTCACGAGAATTATCATCTCCGATGGAGAAGTTCCCACCCAACAATCAGCGCTCGGAAAATCATCTCACCGAAAGAATATTCAATCAACCAGCGCTCAGGGAATCAAGGCCCCGAAAAAATCCGCTCTGTCAATTAAACAAAATTAACCATCAACCGAAAAAAATGAAAAGTTCTTTTTACCGATTTTGCAATTTCCCAATCGGGAAAATTTATCAACACCCGAAAAAATTGTCAATTTGCGATTTAGCGAACGTTAAAATTTACCAACATCCGGAAAAGCGAGGTCACGATCGTAGGAAAAAATCTACAATACCGACTGCAGGAGCATCGAACGATTTTCACCACGAAAATTATCGACTGCGGTGGACAAGTTCCCACCCACCAATCAGCGCTCGGGAAATCATCTCACCGAAAATATACTCAACCAACCAGACCTCAGGGAATCAAGGCCCCGGAAAATCCCACTCAAACAATCAGAGCTCGGGGAATTATGCAAATTATTCCCACCTGTTTAAAAAAAGGGAGTGGGAGGAAGAGGTTTAAAAATATTTTCAAAAATGTACACTTCGACAAATATTCAACAATAAAAAAAAATATTTTCAACAACTCACTCTTTTTCATTTTTTTGTACCACTTACCGATATTAGAGTTATCCTATACCAAGAAATTGACTTTACCGACTATAGGCAGAGGACATCAACCTTACCGATCACCGGAGGATCGTCGATTCTACCCATCTTGACTCGCTGAAAAAACCGACCTTACCGACCGCTGGAGGATCGCCAATTCTACCCATCCTGACGCGCCAAAAAAATGTCCACTAACCAAAACTAACAGCCACTCACAACTTGGGGAATCTCACCAAACCAATCACAGCTCGGGGAATTCCCCTAGGACGAATCACAGCTCAGGGAATATCACTAACATCTTTCCCCGGCCTCTCATTGGCTCCCTATATTGTACTCACCCCCGCCATGGGGGGGGGAGGGCCCCGAGACAGACAGTCAACGGGGTCGGGGAAATTTGAAAATGCGCGAAATAGTCGATGAGCAGACGAATATTTCAATGTTTTAAAGGATTTCATTTCTTATTTTGTTAACTTCAATGTCGATGCGGCAGTACTAAACATTATCGAACATGTTTCTGCCTTTACACAATTTCATAGTTTATCAAAAGCAGCCACAATCTCCATGAGCGCTTCACCAAGTAAAAAAAAAAATTTCAGAAAATCGCCGTTTTTAATGAATTTTGGCCTTGATGCGGCAGTACTTAATATCATCGCACAACTCCCAGCTTTCGCGAAAACATTTTTCTTGTGATGATCAATACAGCATTTCAGGAGCAACCGATTATAAAGAAATCATGTTTTTTTTAACAGCCCTACTGTAGATTCACGTATCGCCAGTGACTTTAATGGCTAGCTTTTTCGTAGTTGTGATATTGAATATAACTATCTCCATACAAACAAAAAGTAATCGATGGATAGATCATTATTTTTGCATAGAGGTTTGAAAGGTTCTCTTTTTATTTCTAAATAAAATCGATGCTGATCTTGGTGATGAATAGAGTTGTAAATCCGTAATTCTTTTGGAAATAGAATTTATAATACAATTGACTTTGTGATTACGTTTTTGAAAATAATGAGTTGCAGCGATCATAATATCCTCTTTTAAAAACACAGCACATCGAAAGTAATTATTTTATGGTATGAAATAGGAACGCTATCCATTAAATGTATCAGTTCTGAGGAATGTCTAATAAATCTGCCTTTTTATAGCATCTGAAATTGATGGTGATTGATAGAGCGCTTTAAACGAGGATATGTAATGACTATGTCAAAAGTATGTAAAAAAGTAGCGTAATTCTGACTACCTGCTATTTTGGGTAGACATATATATTGATTCTTCAGGATCATTTTAGCTAAAAAAAAGACGCAAAGTCACCAAAGCATAGGTCGCGTGGAGCGCGGACGTTGTTGCTAGTAAATTAATGAAACAGAATATGTTTTTTGAGATTCTTCGGCACTGAGATCTAAAAGCATAATTTTTCGGTTAATCGACTCCATAGTACATATTTTTAAGCACATGCGTTTTTTGCCCTTGCCACATTTGTAATGTTGATATATCACATTCATATGTATCCAAAGATTTCTTGGTTCTTAGCACGTTCCATCCATTTTAATCGTATCTTGGTTTTGCCTGTTGTAGATATTGCGAATATGGAATATCACTCTATTCCGCAATAAAATAGTATTATTAGGTACGCTCTTTGAGATCACGTAACCTTTGTATCGAATTTTTTTTATCACCTATAGTCCTTCAGGTCCTTCGCGGTTTGTGCCTGTAGTACTTGTGTTAGGAGCCGGTTGCCATTGCGAATCATGTTTTCCAATTTCCCTAAAGTGTTTTCGAAGGGAAATGCAGTTAAGTGTGTGAGTGAACAATTCATATTCATCACGTCGTCGGCTAAATGAATTACACTGTGCATATTCATTATGTGATAACGGGCTCCATATATCCGAGCTGGTAATAGAAAAAACGCTTCTAAGCATTGCCTCCCCGCGCAAAAAAAAGTAATAGAATAGTATTAAAGTAGTATCAAAAATCGAAGTATCGAAGTATGTCTTACTGGACTGCCGGATACTCCGTTAATACTCTGCTTCAAGTATTAAGTATTTAAAAAAGTATTACATAAAAGTCTTAAGTATTAAATATTCAAAAAAAATCTCAAGTAGTAAGTATTAAAAAAAGTATTAGCTTTCGACTTATAAATAATTTGAATCTCTTGGACTTCGAAATATTACGTGCTTCTCGCGGAGTTTTCATTTTTTTTTCTCTAAATGGACTTAGAAATACTTTGTGCTTCTCGAGGACTGCGAAATTTTAGACGGCAACAAATAATAAATTAAAAACTAATTCCTATACCAAAAGAGACAGAATAATCTAAAAAAAAGACAATATTTATCTGTAATTTATTACTTTTTTTAATACTTAATACTTGAGAATTTTTGTCAATATTTAATACTTGAGTCTTTTATTTAATAATTTTTTAATACTTAATACGTGAGAATATTTTTGAATATTTAATACTTGAGACTTTTATTTAGTACTGTAACGAGAATTTTACCCAATGCAGGAAACCCCAAGCTATAACCTTAAATTGTCCATTGTTACTTCTCTTCCTTATTTTTCGTTCCGAAGAACCGGGCGCCAGGCGCCTTCGCGCCGGAAGAGAAGCAACGTTAACAAACGACAGTTGCCAGCCCAGGCTTGGCGTCAGCTGCAATACTAGAGTGGGGGGGGGGGGGGGGGGGGTAAAACCTACAGAGAGTTCGCGTTACTAATAAATAAATAATTTGAACACAATTAATTACGGGACTCACAACAATTGAATTTATTCAAAAGATCAATGAATTTATAGAAACAAATAAATAATAAAAATGTCCACGTAAAATATCTGTTTTTAGTGGCCACACTTTGACCACTAAATAAATTATAACTTCTTAAAATAATTTTCCGACAAACAATACCGAACATTCACACGAACGCACTCACTCACTCTCAAATAAATAATTAACAAGGACCGGGACGATCGCGTTATAAAATTACCAAACACTTGAACACGATAAACGACAAGGCCAATGAAATCATTTAACAAAATTATACAACACGTAATATGGCCTTGAAGTTGAGTCCCTCACGAAAAACCAAAGGACACTATTAACGGGACAACCAAGGGCACACATACGGACCACACACACACATTTAACACTATGGCTTTTCCGGGACGAAGGCTTAAGGGCGATTCGCGCACACGTCTGATAATTCTAGAAACAATTGTTCACGGAGACTCTAGTTTTCTCACAACAATCTTACATTAAAAATGGCTCGAAGCCGCCAGCGAAGCACACTCACACGTCAGAGAAAATTCGTTATAAAACAACGACACACTACAAATATCTTCAACGAAATTATTCTCTACGCGGGGAGTCAAACACGACCGGCACGATGAAACTCTATTTTATAATGATAACACTCGCTATTAAATAAAATAAACTAATACATTTGAGAGACCAGAAAAATAATACAATAAATATATGGAGCTCACCGGGACGAGAGACGGCACATGAGTTACTCCTCGGACAGTTTTCCTCAACGGAGATTCAACGCACTTCCTCGTAATAATTAATATTTTGCGGGATGTCCTCCTCGCTCGACGATATCCGCGAAAAAGCCTTGAGTGATCGCGATCGATCGCTCTCGCGAACTTTGCTTCCCACCCTCAGATATTCAAAATTGCCCTAATCGGGGGAAAGCGTTGAAGCGCTCTCATGCAGAGACGGGACCTGGCGCCTCGCTAGGCGAATTGACAAATTAGCGTAGCTGTTATCGGTGCGCATCAAGGTTCGGTAGCTCGCTATACTACCAACCATGCGCTAGGCCCTTTTCGAGTGGGTAAGCTCGAATATTGCGCTGATATTCTGAGATGCATCCGCTGGTCAAATGTGAATGCCTTTCCCATTAGGCGTAGAAAAGATGACTACTACGTAGGTGGAGGCTGTAGTTGTAGTTTGGTGAGAAATTAGCTCGCAAAGTCCTCCGATTTAATTCGGGAAGCTGCCGGGACCCACGTAGCGTGTCAAAATACAATGTCTCTCGTCCTCGTACATAAAAAAAAAATAACATCCAAAAAATGATTAAGAAACATTCTAATTTTCCTGTTATGACGCTGCGAGATCGCCCTTGAGTCGAAGAGCGAGGAGGACGATATCCATTATTGTAACGCGCAATTGTGCGGCGTCACAATACTTTTTTTAATACTTAATACTTGAAGCAGAGTATTATCGCAGTATCCGGCAGTCTAATACGACATACTTCGATACTTCGATTTTTGATACTACTTTAATACATTTTTAATATTATTTCAATACTTTCTTTTTTGCGCAGATCGCTTGATTATTGTAAGTCAATACCCAGTTATCGCCACACAAAATACGGCACGTAGCGTGAAAAATAAGGAAGTGCTGATGCAATTATTGTGGTAAAACTGTTTTTATAACAACGAGATCGGTGTAGAGTAAAATGAAGTTTATTGTAGAGTCTGGCCTTGCAGGGTGAGGCGGCGGAGAAACTAGGGGGGGGGGGGGCGATGTACGGTGTGGTTGATATGCCAGTGAGACAGCTACTTATTCAGTTTCCAAGCGAAGGCGACCAAGAGTGTTCATAAATTAATAATTAAAAAACGTTGTGTCGATCGTCTTCCAAAGATGCCAAACGTTAAAGCGATTATCATTTAAACTATACATAATTGTTTTATGTACATGGTTTATTCGCTTGATCGGAATTATTTGCGTCCCGTTCGTCAATTAATATTCCTTCCCCATTGGAGCTATTTTCACTGCAAAAATAGTCATTGGCTTCCGGTTTGAACGTCACATATTCCATACAGATCATCCCGTAGGTTACGCTGATTTTCGCCTACGCAATTATAAATATAAATTAATATGGTTCTTCTTATATACTGTGTTTCTACCTAACATCTCGTATCTTTATTGTTCGTATCTCTGTCAAATCTGGATTCTTGGCTCTTGTCTACAATTTCACGGTGATTGCGAATAATCTCTTGTCTGTGT